>BRDA01028559.1:0-16549 GCA_036984385.1 Crenuchus spilurus | reverse complement strand
TGTGTAAAGTCTCAGTACAGTCATGTGTCCAAACATGAAAATATCAAACATATATTTTACACGTAAAGTCACATATCAGAGTGTTTTATGTGCTGATGTTGATGAGTCTGAGTTATAGCTCGTTTACGTTAATCTATGATGACAATATGTCAAACAGAACAGGATGCACATACAGACAAATCAAATATGTTCATTTATACACTCAATGCTTGGCGCTCCTTTACTGTATCAGTGCAGCCTGGCATGGAGATAATCAGCTTGTGGCTGCTGAGATGATAGTCCAGGTGTCTTTGAGCCTTCAGCTCATCTGGGTCGAGTGTTTATCATGATGATGATGACAATTTAGATTCTCTATAAGTTTCAGGTCCACAGTCATATGATGGTCAGTAGTAGTGTTGGCACTGTGGGCAGCTGCTGGGCATCTCCATAAAGCTTGTGAGCAGATGGAAGCATGAAGTGCTGTAAAATCTGCTGGTAGGTGTTGACTTTGGACCAACAGCAGCAGCTCAAACCATCACAGACTGCAGAACCTGCACACTGGACTTCAGACAGCTTGGACTGTGTGTCTCAGACTCTAGGAGCTGATTTACTAATGAAATACAAAGAAAAGAGGACTTTGGAGCGCTGAGTAACTTGTCTTCTACATTACATGTAAACCTGACGCTCCCACACTATATTTAGCCAAAACATGAATTCCAAATTTAAAAACCAAATACCTATCCATTTAGAACTTTACAGCACTGAGTCACAGTCCAGTTCTGGTTCTGCTCAGTCCAGGTAAGACACTTGTGGTGATGTCTCTGGTTCAGGGGTGTTGATATTAGGAATGTGGCAGCTGTAGCTCTGAGAGATACACAGTGTTTATACTGTTTATAGTCATTTACTCACCATCACAGATTCTGCCTGATTTGAGTCACAGTGACTTATTAAAAACAAAAAGAGCTTAAATGTCACTTTATGTGTAATGAATAAAACATGTATTTACCTTTTTAAATTAAATCATGAACAGCAGATATTGTGTTTTTTGACGTATGACTGCAGACTCTGTAAGTAACCTGCTGGAAACAGGAAGTGCTGCTCCAGATGAGGAAGTGAAAGGATAAATATTGAGTTTAGATGATTATCTGCTAATACAGATGAGAATGCTGAGATCCAGCCTCCACGATATGAGCACAAGACTCTGAAGAGTGAGTTGTGTTTACAAAGCTTTGACAGCTGCTGGAGGAAGAGCTACGCTTGATCGAATGAACGAAGAAGACGAGCGTCAGGCTTACTGAATCCTGCTCGTGTGTAGTGTGCAGAAGCCCAGCCTTCAAATGAAGATGTCAAGTTTGACTCTGAGATGCTGGTAATGTTTCACAGAGTTGCATATAAAAACACAAAAAGAAATCCCTTTGTTTTTGTTGTTCCTGATCAAAACGTAGCTCCTGCACCCCAGGGAGCCAATCATACTGGCTTCACCAAAAACAACATCTGCAGCTCGCTCTCATCAGCCGACAGAAGCTCACGACTTGGAAGCCCTTGTGCTCGGAGAGGGAGCTCATCTAAATCAAATTCCTCCACGTTTAGGACTGTGTTTAAAACATCAGACCTGGCTGGCATCACTAATGTACAGACATGCATGCAGAGGGCTACACTTTCCTTATGCAAAGATAATTTCCCCTCATAAAGCGCTGCTCCTCCAGATCTTTAAGCTGTATATTTGCTAAATTGGTGTTAACATGCCTGGAGCAAACATGCAGAAAGTGGAGAATAGTGAAAGCGAAGGCAACATCTTTCATCTCCGCTGATCTCTTCGTATAAAAGCGTGGAACAGGGCAGAATGCTTTTAGATTTGAATGTCTTTTTAAATCTGTAGGACTTGGCAGAAGGTCCACCTCCTCTCTAAAGCTTCACTGCTGGTGTTACAGCAGAAACGTACCCTGAGAGCCCCGACACCAGCTAAACGACCTCTCAGGAACATTTCCTGTCATGTTTTCACTGCTGAGGAGAGTCACAAAGTCTTAAAAATAGTCGACATCGCTGGTGGACATCAAGCGAAGACCGGTGTGATGACTGAAGAAAACGGCAAATCTTCAGGTTCTAAAGCTATTTTTTAATCTGACGGAGATGAATCAGAAGTGACTACCCTGAACATACACCAAAAGTATTGGGACACTTGCTCATTCATTGTCTGAAATCAAGAGTTTATGCTGCTTTTGTTGGAGTAACTGACTGTCCAGAGAAGAAGACTGTGAAGACTTGCTGTGAGGATCTGATTGCATTCATTCACAAAGTCAGATTCTGTATGATCAGCACACCACCTCATGCCCAAGCAGTTCCAAAATGCTGGGGGTCTTTATACCCCTCTAGTCCACACCTGGCATTAGACATGGTGCCAAGTTGATGTTTAGTTTTATTGTATTGGCAGTACTTCTCTACAGGGACTAGACGAGCTGTGTGTCAGCTGAATGTATATTTACACAGTTTTTCTGTCCTCAGATGTATCTCGAGTCCAGATGTTTGGAACTTTTTTTCGTCTTTTAAAACTATTCAATAAAGCCAACATTGCTAACAAGTACTAGAGCTCAGTATTCACCTAAATAACCAAGTCTCATCCTTATCCAGGTCTCAAATGTGGTTTAGTCTGATGTCTTTAAGAAAATGGTCAAATGTAGCTGAATGTTTCATTCACCATCTTGGACGAGAACTGATCTAGAACCCGTTTTACTGGAAACAAGTGTTACAAATACAGCGGAACCTGAACTCTGATCAGTCACTGACAACACTGTGAGACCCAAATTAATCTGGACGAGACTGTTGAGTTCTAGTGTTTATTAGCGATGTTAGTCTCACAGTTCCAGTTTAAAAACTTTTATTTAGAAATGAAACGTAGCTCTTGTTTGCTTTCACTGACTTTTTCTACCCTAAACAACATTTTAGTCCATTTCCCACTAAATTCTCTCTCTAACGTCCATGTTTGTGGTAGTTTCTTAATGCTAGCGCTGCTGGCTAAATTGCTAAATTATTATATTATTCAGCATTTTATAAGTTAAACTCAGCCTTTGTCTTATTTTTCCCATTTTACTCAACATTTTAAGATTATTTCCCTACGTTCCATTGTTTACTTACATATTTGTTGTAGGATTCACATTTGTTCCTGCTAGCACTGCTAGCTCTTGCTAAGTTATTATATTATTCAGCATTTTATTAGTTAATTTAGCCTTTGCCCTAATTTCTTTGTCCTATTCTATACATTTTAAGTGTATTTCTGTACATTCTCTTGATTACTTGTATATTTGTGGTTGGATGCACATTTGTTCCTGCTAGCATTGCTAGCTCTGCTATTTCTTGCTAAAGAAGTCTATTATATGGCATTTTATTAGACAATAATGATGTAGACATGTGTGGGCTGATCAACTACTGTGGAAAAATATGTAAACATGATTTCAGGATGAAGCATTCCTTTACAAAAACATCTACAGACAGTATAGTGACAGGTCTACAGCTTCACTTCAAAGACAATGTGAATGGGTTACGGTCAAAGCCCGCGTTATGCATGAAGAATAAAGACTGTTCCAGTGTTTTCTTTTACTGGTGCTGATACCACCTCAAAAATCCACACCTGAGCTGGTGCGTTTAGCACAGGTTCAAAGCCATAAACCTGGGAAGTATCTCCAGCCTGGCTCAGCGCTCAGAGCTCCGACTCACTCTTATTTCCCTGTTCAAACAGCCAATGATCCCTAGCGTGTTCTGACACCTTAATTAGCACACGTTTGCTGGGTGACAGTGTGTTCTAACGAGGCGTGGGCAGACAGAACACCACAGACAGGAAGAGATGAAAGTACATAGTTGACACAGACAGCAAATGAGTGAGATCTCCCAGAGTGAGGGCTTCTTTTGAAGCTCCAACACCCAGGGAGGGAAGCGGGGTGAGCCGCAGACCAAAGCAGGTAGCAAAGCTCTCCAAAAGAGACGGAAAATTTGTTGCGGAATTTGGGACATCTCAGAGAGAGCAGGATAAAGTGAATGCAGGCTCTTCTGTGATTGACATCTTTTCTTTACAGCGTATGATTATGGGTTTGGTTGAGCTGGAACATTCTGCACTCTTTAGGTACCTCTGAAGGGCTTTATCTGCACTGGACCATCAGCTATATTCAGTCACATCCCAGAAAATATAAGGACCAAACATGTTTCAGCATTGACTGTCTTCTTATTCAATGCACAGTTATGGGGTCTGTTGATGTGCAGAGATTTGTAGACATGGTGTAAAAGTTGATTTTATATAGGAATGAGCCCACAGGCTGGTTCAGCCCCCTATTACATCCTAATGATAGCATTAAAACCGCACATGTAGCCAGTCTTGGATTTTAATGGATTAATTGGTTCTAGGTTAGGGCCAGTATAGATGGTTCATCTCTAAAGTCAATCCAAGTGGTTCAGGATTCCAACTCTAGAGGCCTGAAATGCTGTTTAGAACATATCCGTACTGTCTTGGTGTGTATATGGTGATTTGCATCATATAGTTGGATGATATCCTTTAATATGTTGCACTGCTTGAACACCACAGGTCATAATCAGTTGAACCCACCCAGTTACACTCAATGCTACACTCTTTAGCCTCCATAGTAGCTTCTTTCATTCTGGAACGGAATCTGGGTTCTTTTTGTTAGAATTTTAAAGAAAATGCTTTGATTTGGTTATTAAAGGTATGGTTAACCTTTGTTCGTTTGTTTACTTTGTTCCTTGTATCTACACTGATTGTCCATTTGAGCTCCACTGAGCAGACAGGAGCACTTTGTACAGCCTGTAGCTCATCTACACAGGCTACACAGAACCGTGTTCTCTCTCACTCTTTAATCATGCAAAGGGTTCTTTAAGTGTTCATGGTTCTACATAGAGCCATTTTCTACAAAGAAGCCTTGAAGAACCATGTTTATGAAGAGTGCTCTGTACTGTAGGGAGTGTTAAAGTTCATGAGAACACAAATCTTTAACCTAATGAATCTACAATGCTGAGAGAAAAGCACGGCTGAGAGAACAGCCGGTGGAACGAGAATCGATGCCTTTTGTGCCTGTTTTTCTCCAACCTCTAATTACTAAACACAGCTTTAGCAAGAACCTCTAACAAGTGCAGCTTTACCAAGCCTCAATTAATATGTTACACCTGTGCATCTCTGTAAAGACTGATTGCAGGGCCATTCTGGCTCTATCGATCAAGTGCTTACTTGTGTTCTCTTTCTAACAAAAAACCATTTAATTCTGTTCATCTGGAGAACAAACGTGCACACTCACAAGCTCCCTTTGTCTGCATTGATCCTGAAATCCCTCTCTCGGGCTCAGAAACACATTCAGATGCTGATCAAAAGAAAACGCAACGACTATCCGTCACATCCCGTCTCCCGACGGTGTCTGGAATGGCAGTGACTTCCATTCTGTTCCAAATCACATTTAACATGACTGCGCTCTCTGTAATGAAAGTTTGATTGCACCATTCAAGCGACAGAATAAACTATTTCTTTACAAAGCCTGTGAGGAGGCTGACGGAGGCTTGACACGCTGTGTTACTCTATATAGACAGACTAAACTACAGACTACAGACCAATCATTAATCTGCAGCCTTGACAGAAGCAATTCAGAGGTCTTTTTGATGTGCTCTGATGGGGAGGAACGTTTCCTTGTAGCCTTATTCTGTCACAATAAGAAGAGCGCCGGCTGTTCTAAAAGACAAACTAAACACACTTGACATCTCCAGTGATTTCGAATTGAATAGCAGGCGCGATGGTACATTTCCAAAAGAATTTCATTACGTCGCCATCTCCAGAAGTCGCAGTGGAGGAGGGGAGGAGAGGAGAGCGAAAATACGGAAATTTGGCAAATCAAAATAATGAATTATTCCCTCTTTCCTCTTGTCTTCATCTGCAGTCGCCCCATCATTTAGCAGAGCAGATATCTTCATTTTCAGGGCATTATCAGCTGTAAACGCTCCGTATTGTGGGGTCTGATGTAGGATCTGTAAGATGCTGTACTGTACTGGATTGGAGGCGGACAGGTCAATACTCATTGGGAAAGTTCTCAGTGGGAGCATGTTAAACACTCTCCAACTGATAAGATTAGAGCTATCATTAGCAGAAATTAGGCCACAGTGCAAGGACGCCTACAACTGTACCTACAGAGCTAAACAAAGCTTCAGGACCATGTAGAGATAAGTGTACTGTCCAAAAACTCAGACAATCCACTTCCAGGGGAGGTTCTTCACTGGACATGTCGACAAGAAGATCAAAGACAACCAGTAACAGCAGTCAAAGAAGAAAATCATGGAGACGTGTATCTGGACTGGACCAAAAAATGACCAAACAGCAGAATTACATTGGAGGCATTTAGCAGACACTCAGGTGGGGGTTAGGTGCCATGACCTGCCTGGAGATCGAACCAGCACCCTTCCGGTCCCAAGACCAGATCCCAAAGCCCCAGACCCTCCTAGACTCAGTCTGACTCAGACAGGGCCTCACATAAATATAACCACAGCTGAAGCGTAAGCTCACTGAAACTCTGTCCAAAGGTTCAGCTCTAAGCTTTCAGTCACATGTGACATACACCCTGATCACAGCTGATCATTTCTTCCACATCCACTACAAGAACCAGCTCTTCTTTTACCATCTAATGCACCCCAGACCTTCACCTGCACCCTCATCAGATAATCTACAGCACACCGCGAGGACCCTGTTCAGCATTTAGCACATTCCTCTACAATCTGAAACATCAACAGGCCAATTAATCAATCAGCTGACTGGTTTTAGATCACTGGCATCAGCCTACACCTGGGGTCGGCAACCCGCGGCTCCAGAGCCGCATGCGGCTCATTCATCCTTACGCTGCGGCTCCGTGTGGCTTGGGAAAAAATTATAAGTATTTAATTGAAGTTGTATTTATTTGTTTTCGTTCTTTTTTATTGTAGTGTTTCTAAATTTGAAGATTATTGTGAGCTTGAAATATTAAAATAAAATATATATTTGTACGTATTTTTCGGCGTCAGACTCGCCGAAAGCCAGTATCTGATGAAAGTGACGTCCTACGGCCCTGATTTGCAGACGCTGTTCGCAGAGGTTCAGGAGCAGAAGTCACATTAACTATGGAGTAAGATCACTGTTAAAAACTCACACAAGCACAAACTAAATCGTACACGTATGTATAAGACTTAAATTATTACGTTTTGAAATATTATGTTTTCTTACTTACGAATACGATTGAAAAGTGAACAAACACAAATACGTCTCCGGGCTTCTAGGCCAAACGCATCGAGCGGATGAACAATCGATTCGACACACAGTGTGATAGTGGTTAGCAGCCTAGGCCACACTCAGTAGAACGCGTCATATCTAAATATGAACATGAAATACACTAACGAGGAAGACGGATGTTGAAGAAGAGAAAATAAGAAAAGTAGCCTGTGTTTTTGTCCCTCCAGCAACTGACTAAACTCCTTCATTAACACTTACAGAAAACATAACATTACTGCAAACCCTTCATTTACACATATGTATGTCCTATCATGCATTTTACTTCTTACATGAATAACTTATCATGAATAAATGAAGTTTGTGAAATGACCACATAAATTAGGCAGACACTGTAATAATATATGTATTTACAATGTTGATTTTGAAAAATAAGTAAATGATAAATGAACATTTCTAAGGACAGTTTCTCTTTTACAAATAATATCACACAACTATTTACTTGTTTTTTCAACATTTCCTTCAGTGACAGTGCAGACAGTAAACTATAACAGCACTAAAACAGCAGTGGTGGCATAAGATCACAGAAATTAATCAAATATACTATCTACTGTGTGTGCACTTGTGAATAAGGTTTTGTTGTTGTTTGTAAGAGAGAGAAGACAGTTTGAAATAAAGTGAATGATAGTGTTTATATAAAAGAAAGGAGTAGAATGGACATGGAAGAGGATGACTGTTGCACAAGTGTGTGTGAGGAAAAATTGTAACATATTTTAATATTTTATGTGCAATTCATTATTATTATCACTGAACCTTACACATTTTATATATATATCTTATTTTTATACCTGTGGTGTTTTTTACGTGAACCAATGCACAAAATTTTGTTTTCTGTTCACTTTGGGATGCAGTAAAATGACAAAGTAAATCTTGAATCTTGATAGTGTTAATATTAAAGAAAAGAGTAGAATGGACATGGAAGAGTATGACTGTGTCACAAGGGTGTGTGAGGAAAAGGGCCAAAAATGTACTGATGAGTTCACTTCAAGACTGTTCTGTTACACATCTGATCAAGCTGAGAGATGCACAGTAGATGGTGGATTTTTATCTTGTTAAATAATTTCAGTACACAGGTGATGTCTTGCACTCCTCCAAGCTACACACAACTTCCCTGCACTCACTGACAGCCTTCATGCAGCTTTTCAGCAGCTTTCAGTCCAGAATAGTGGCCGCGGCTCCGCAGCGCCATCTACAGACTGTTACCCACATTACAACGGAGTTTCACCTCTTAACTAAAACGTAACTCTACTACTTAACAATATACATTGCCATGGTAATATTAAATAAATTAAATAATATTAAATAAAATAAATTAAATAAAGACATAATATGTTTTAATCACATATATTAAATAAGTCTGCAGAGAGGCAGATTAAAGCCGATGCATCCATCAGCTGTAAACAGCAGTGGCTCACAAGTGCAAATCGATTTTTCATCCACTCAATGCATTTGGCCTAGAAGTCCGATGATGCATTTTTGACAGCGTTTGCTCACTTTTCAGTCGTATTCGTAAGTAAGAAAACGTAACCGTAATAATTTAAGTCGTATGCATACGTGTACGGTTTTATTTGTGGGTGTGTGAATTTTTGACAGTGATCTTACTCCATAAAAATGTATAAAGGATGATGGTAAGAGTTCTAAATGTTCTAAATATGTTCATTACATCAATACAATTTCATTTTCTCTGAAGCACTTCATGGATTTCATAAGCAACACACTATAGTTGTTATACAAAGTGTAAAGGTAAAACAAATATATATATATATAATTATCTTAATTGTAGATGTCAAAAAGCATTTGCGGCTCCCAGTGTTTTCTTTTCTGTGGAAATCGGTCCAAATGGCTCTTTGAGTGTTAAAGGTTGCTGACCCCTGGCCTGCACTCACAAGACTGGGTTAGGGTTACAGTGGTACATTCACAGGTAGTGAAAGTGAAAGTGCACAGTCACTGACCAATGTGCACACAGAGGAATCTGACATTTATCCCATCCATGCAGTGAAACACACACACACACACACACACACATGTGAACATACTAGTGAACAGTGAACACACACACTCAAAGTGATGGACAGCCCTATCCATGGTGCCCAGGGAGCAATTAGGGATTAGGTGCCCAAAGGCACTTCAGTCATGTCCTGACTGGGGACTGAACCACTCCCTAAACACTGACTACTGCTGCATGGCAGATATTTAAAAATAAACTAAATCATGAATAAAAAATAAATAAAAAACAACATAATATCAGAAATAAAAGCTGGCCGTCAGCCGCCTGCTCTCTACGTATCAGTATCGGCATCGGCTGCTGAAAAACTCATATCGGTCACCACATATCAGGATGTTTTTGGGTTGTATTGTTAAGCCTGAAATAAGCAATGCTCAACAAAATAAGCCATAAAGTATGTGTGACTGTGATTCCACAGCAAGTACTGCCATAATCATTGGTGTTGATTGCATCTTCCATGTTTTGCTTGTCGGTCTCACAGCGGGGACTTGACTGAGATGGATTTTCCTATTTGCATTGAAGCATCAGCCCGGAGAGCAGCTGAGGGGTTTTAGAAGCAGGCTTATATTTCTCCATCAGGCCCGTGTACTTTGGTCCTTTTACAATCCTTAATGGAGTGAGAGGGGTTTTATTTGATCCCCCGCTCCTTATCCTGTCCCTCCTGGGAGGGCTCAGCAGTTTTTGCTGCACTTAGAAATGACTCTGCGATGAGGAGAGTGAACGAGCCTCAGTCTCGGTGGATCTGCTCCAGTGAAGAACAGAGAAAAGCAGACAGCATCCAGCCCATAATCGGCCCACTGGACGCTCACAGTCAACATCTTAAATGTTTGTAATGATTTGGCCAGAAATCAAATGTACACAGTTTTACACTCATCCCACATCAGCTAAGATTAGAACTGCCACTGAGAAACAAGTGTGACTAACAAACCCTACAGCTCAGTAGTCATCTAAAGCCTTTCAGTTATGCAGTCAAACCTGCTTCTGTCAGGTCTAAGACTGTTTAAGAGCAAGTCAAGACCAAGTCTTAACTGGACTGACACCAAGATAAGACCAAGTCTTAACTGGACCCAGACAAACTCATTAGAGAAGAAGCCTTAACTGTACTGTCCCTGTTTTAGTACAAATGTTTAGGATTCTCATGGTCTCTGGTTTGATACCCTGAACAACAGGACATCACTAAAGTGTCTTTGAGTAAGGTACCTAACCCAGAACTGCCGCCCCGGGTACCACAAAGGACACACACACTAGTGAACACACTAGGGGGCAGTGAGCACACATGCCCAAAAGGTGAGCAGCCCTTATCCACAGCACCCGGGGAGCAGTTAGGGGTTAGGTGCCTCGCTCAGGAACTGCCCGGGGATTGAAGCAGAGACCTTCCAGTTACAGGACCGGTGCCCCCAAGGACCCGTAGATGCCCTCAGGCCCCACCACACAGAGGTGAAGAGCGAGGTTGAGTAAATTTGGGCAAGGCTACATAGTGAGTGGTTAACAAGCCATGCCTACAGTCCTTCTGTGCCTACCCAGACTGGGCAGTGCCTACTGGATGCCACCCACTGACACCATGCAGAAAGCTTACCAACATTATATCTGTAACATCCACTTGGGACAGCAGCTGTCAAATCTGTCTTTCTTTGACATTATGCAGACTTCTGGACCCTGCAGATTAAATTTCAGCTGTTAATCAGCTCCTAAGCCCAAAAATAGATCCTGAATGTGAGGATCTGCGGAACTGAAGTAACATGCCAGGAGGGTAAGCAGTGAATTCTGAACGGCTGTGGGACTTGAGATCACAGAGAGAATCATCCAGATCAGCTACAGAACCATTCATCCATCCTCTGGATGACCTTTTATATTCAGGTTTGTTTATCATGTGATGCCTCTTGTGTTGCTGAAACACCTCCGCTGCATTCCTCCTCAAGCGCCTCCTCAAAAAGGGGCAATTTCCTCTTATCTGCATTACAGGATAAAGGCACTCGACTCTCGAGCTGAGAGATACTCTCCTGTTAAAGACGGCAGGCTGACGGTGCAGCAGCTAATATCTAACACAGGCTTAACCAGCAGTGGACGTTGTAGCAGCGTCTAGTCTTCCAGTCATGCAGGCTTTTGAATGAGATGCCTAATCAGAGAGTTTTGAAGCTGAGATGACTAAGCAGCAGAGCAAACTGTCTTTCAAATGATTAAAACCCAAAGAGGAGGTGCCCTACACTGAGATACAGTCATACATCACAAAATCTGCAAACGTTCATTTATATTCATCATGTCATTCAAAACGGTAAACAGTCATATATTTTATATTCATTACACACACAGAGACGTCAAGCCTGAGTCTCAAAATCTCAGGTGATGATAACGAGTTTGAGTGAACGACTACAAACAGTATACAGCTGCAAGTAAACGTATGTGAACCGTTTGGGGTTACTTGAATTTCTGCAGAAGTTAGTCATTAAATGTGTTCTGATCTTTGTCACAACAGACAAACAGTCTGCTTAAACTAATACCACACAAGCCATATGTTTACATGTTTTACTGAGCACAACATGTAAACATTCACAGAGCAGGGTGGAAAAAGTATGAGAACCTTTAGGCTAATGACTTCTCCAAGTGCCAACCGGGAGTCAATCAATGTGATGAGATTGGATGTGTCCTGCCATATAAAAACACAGAGGTTTTGAGTTTGTTGTTCTCAAGAAGCATTGCCTGATGTAAACCATGCCTCACACAAAAGAGCTCTTCTGAGCAAAAGAACTCAGTACACTGGACTTCACACAGTCCCGTCTGTCTGAAGTCCAGTGTGCAGGTTCTGCAGTCTGTGATGGTTTGAGCTGCTGCTTTTGATCCACTGTGTTTAGTCCAAAGTCAACATTAGGGCTGCAGGAAAAAATCGCTTCGAGCTCGAATTGCGTTTCTCACATTGAACGATTCAGAATCGATTCTCGTTTTCAAAAAATATTTTTTTTTGCGGGTGCAGATGTGCCTTCTCAGCCACCGTAGTGCTACGCAAAACAAGGAAGCAGTGTGGGCTATGCACAGGCATGCAAGCCAAGCCGCGGTCTTTGAAAGCAACCATTTGGAATCACTTTGGATTTTACCGTCACCCCGGCCGGGTAAGAAAGGGCTGGACGTGACTCGTGCGATTTGCAGAGATTACAACAGTAAAGTATTTTGTTTGGATTTGAAAGAATCAGAAAAAAATCGATTCGTGACCCCAAGAATCAATTCTGGATCGATTTGTTCGATTCCCAAAGATTCGCAGCCCTAGTCAACACCTACCAGGAGATTTTACAGCACTTCATGCTTCCATCTGCTGACGAGCTTTATGGAGATGCCCAGCAGCTGCCCACAGTGCCAACACTACTACTGACCATCATATGACTGTGGACCTGAACCTCATAGAGAACCTATATTGTCATCATCAAGAGGAAGATGAGAAACACTCGACTCAGAAATACAGAAGAGCTGAAAGCTGATTACCTCCATGCCAGGCTGCTCCGACATCATTTGTAGTAAACAAGCGTCAAGTATTGAGTGTATGAATGAACATATTTGTCAGAAGTGTGACAGTTCTGTGTTGTGCGTTGTTTTGTTTGACATAATCTAATCATGTGAGACTCGATAAGCCAAACGGATCAACAATAAAACAAAACGCTGTCATAAAAGACTCTCTACGTGTAATCATTAGAAAATATGAGAAAAATCTCAATGTTTCTACTTTTTAATGTACATGAAAGGGAGGTCACACATCTTCACAGCAGCAGAGAAACACAACAGAGACGGTATAATCTCAGATTAATGCTTCACAAGCCCAGTTCCAGTGCGTTTGTTTGGTTACAGCAGTTGTTCGCTGGAAAACGGAGGATCTGAAATCCCCCCTTACAGAGAGGAGAGAATAGAACAGCAATTAGGCTTTTCTTCTGCTCTTTAGTGCGCTGTAATCCTGGTGCGCCTTTGTTTCAATTGATTCCTCTCAGCCTGTGCCAAGACGCTTTAACACGTCTCCGTAACCATGGTGGCTGCCCACATTTCAGGAAAACGCCTGGGAGAAAAGAAGTGCGTGCCACGGTTCCAGACTCGGGTACAGGCCTCCGTCTGAAATGCTTTAGGGCATACTTTGGATATAATGCGGTTACATGCTAATGAATTTGTTTATCAGGTCTGTGTGTAAGCAGCAGAAAGGGGATTTTTTTCAATATATGGCAGTTGGGAGACCCGACACACTGGCTGCATATCAATGCCCTCATCAATGGGCACTTTTACGTGAAGAGAGCACTAATCCTGCGGCCAGGCGACAGCGAAGCCTCAGAGTGACAAACTCAAAAAATCTGGGGCTTCATTATCTTATTATCCTGAAGATATAACAGGCAGAACAGTTGTGAACATGTAACGTGACTATACACGGTCAGGTTCTTCAGTTTCACTGTAGGGTTATTGGGCTCTTTTAGGCTGTTTTTGAACATTTTGGGGGTTTTTTTATATACCACGTTAAACTATGCCAGTCTTTACATTACTTACTGTATATGACATTATTTTACACTATAGCTTACTGTATACTGTACTCAACCCAAAAACACACCAAATTAGACTAAAAATGACTTTATAACAGTGACTGAAGCATGTTAAAGATGTAAAAAGTGAACACAGGCCATAAATGTGAACATTTGATGAGAAAACGGACATCAAATTAAGCTGATTTACAACTACTTACAACAAAAAGCAGCTGTGACGCCTTTGTTGTCCACTGGGGGCAGCGTTGGCTGCATTGTGTGGCTTCTGCATAGGCATCTCGCCCTCCTGTGTCACTACTTGTACAGACGTGTAAATATTATTTGCATATTTACAAGCTTAAATAATTATCTCTCTCTTTTTTGGTCTGTCAACACTAAACTAACACTAGTGTAGAGTTTCAGGACAAAACTTTGGATGGAAGTTGATGACAGTGCTGAACCTGCTGTGATGTCCAGGCGTGATTGGCGACTTGCTGATGATGCCTTGGAGCCCTTTACGTTATATGGAGACTCAATGATTTTGTTTCCTTCACTGGAAAGCTCTTTAGGAGAGCAGCATTGATTAGCAGACTATTCCTGGAGCTTTATTGCTCAGGAGTGTGTTGAGCACAGTACAGTTAGGTGATTGTAAAGGACAGCAGGTGACACTGTCAGGTCTGTAATTAGCTGTGGACTCTGGAAACGAGCAGACACGGCCTGGGCTGGAGACTCAGCTCTTGGTTAGACAGCAGTGCTGGTGGATTTGACAGGCTGTAGTGAATGAATGATTATCAGCAAGGCTTAAAGATCACTGCTTCAGAACGTGAGGTGTGTAATGTCTTATTCTGAAGCTGGTTTGATGGGATTGTTTGTAGACTGTTTCTGTCTTAAAGGTGACAGTGATAATTAAGATGAGGTGTACTAAATCTTTGCACATGTTAAGCTGGTTTTAAGGAGTCTGGGCTGGATGGCTCTACTAAGCCAGTTGGACAGAGAAGTCTGAGAAGGTCTTTAATATTATTACTGATCAGCGAGTCGATGTCAACAGCCAATGAAAACTGAGCATGTAAAACAGTAAAGAAAAACCACCATGTGTTCACGCCTCTCTGATGGGTTTTCACTTTTACACGTCTGATACTGCAGCACCACTTAAGGTGGAATGGAAACTAGTCTAAGAAGCTAACATCTGCCTCGTACGTAGGGTGGCCTCTAATGTATGTCGTGCTCCTCACTTCCATCTCACTCTGCAGTCTGTACAGACCATGCTGACTCTTATCTCATACACTACCTCCACCCAAAGCTGTTTCTCACCGGTCTTTGATTTTGGGTCAATAACAGCAGAAACTGTTGTACTTCCTTCTTTAATCTGTGTCTGTAAGACCAGGCACGTGTGTTTAGGTCGTGTTTGGTGCAGTAACAGGCTGAAGTGGTGTCGTTTATGATAATTATTTAGTGTGTGATGGATATTTTTTATTCACAATAAAAATCTGCTACGACTTGAAAAGTCCTGAGTGAACCTCGACGCTTTAGCTTTTTACTGCTTTTAAAAACGATGGTAATATAAAGTCCACAGACAGAACATTTGTCACCTTTTTGTTTTTTATCCTGATTTTCTGTATGACTGTACACTTCATACACCTGCACATTCAGCTACTTCCTTCACACTCTGACCTTTAACCCCCAAATACAGTCACTGCTTTATCATTAACATCTGAGACATTCACTGCACTGTACCACCTCTTCTACATCTCACACACCCAACAAATTGATCTCTTTCCCAGGGTTGGCACTGGCTCATGAAACCTGTTAGCCATTGTGGCTAAGGGGCTTAAAACTTTCTTAGCCACATAAGGATTTGACTAGCCACAGATTTAACAGCTACCTGTGGCGAGGACAGTTAGCCACAGTAGCCACACTTTAGCCACAGTTAGCCAATCTTAGCCACAGACACTTACATGTACATCATATCAGAAATTAATTGGTGTAATGGATTTCTGATCATATTTTCAGATATTTATAGATATTTACTCTCTGTAGGACAAATAAAAGTGATACAAATGGAAAATATAGAGCAACAACTGAATTCAAAATAAAAAATTTCCATGTGTGCAGCTCTTTGTCGACTTATTGATTCCAGAGACAGTCTCTCACAAGCCTGGGAATAACTGTAAAAATACTATCAATGAACGCACAGAATTATGGGATATTATAATTTACTATGTGCGAAACTTCTTAACCAATCAGCATTTAGAGACCCACCTGTCTCATTAATTATTTTGCGGTTATTTTCCTGAAGATGTTGCTTCGGGCTATTTCGGGTGTTTACGGAGCAGCAGAGAAACTGAAGATGGCGGACAGCTCGCGGAGTATTGCCGGATTTTGTGATTTTCGTGGCGATTTGAATTCACCATGCGTTAGGAAATTGCTTTTAGCCAGCGTGGCGTACTGATGACATGTTTTCCTCGCCACACGCTGTCTGAGTTCACCATTGGCGACGTGGCGAGCGGCCAGCGCGAACCCTGCTTTCCAAAACAATAGCTATCTCATTTTTTATGATGTTCAGACCAAGTCACCATGTTGGAGACTGTTTGTTCTTCCGTGAGGACACACTGTTATAGTGGAACAATAAAAGAAGAAAGCAGAACATTAACAGCCTTTACGTTCCACACACTTATTGTCATTCACCGTCTCAACACACACACACTCAACCTCAGCCTCATTACGTTAGGCTCCCAACTTTATTACTGTTATTACAGACACTCCAGCACACAGGCTTTGTTCTGCTCT
>BRDA01028554.1:2584-15018 GCA_036984385.1 Crenuchus spilurus | reverse complement strand
GGGTGGGGGTGAGGGGGGCTGTTGAAGGAGTGTGTGTGTGTGTGTGTGTGTGTGTGTGTGGTGGTACCCAACCCCTTTTCTCCACCAAAGATGTAAATAAACATGCAGGTTAATAAACTGTATTACCCTGATGACTTGAAGGTTATCACTGTGCATGAAAGTGTGAACATTTCAGCCTCGTCTGAAGCCTGAACATCTTATTCTGCAAAAGATCTTTAATAAAAAAAAATAAAACACAAGTTTTTTAAACCCTTGTGGTGTCTTAAGGGTCAAGAATCATCCACCACCATGTTTAACAGTTGAGAAAACACCCTAAATGAAAGTGATGTTTACATCCATGCAGTGTTTATCAACAACAACAACCACAACAGCAATAATAATAATAATAATAATAATAATAATAATAATAATAATAATAATAATAATAAAGAAAACAGCAGATGTGTTGTAATGTGCACTGTTAAAGAAGGAAAACACAGATGACTTACTGTAGTTCAGATTCTGATGTTTAAGCTTTATTTTAAGGGTTTAGTGACAGCAGGTCTAGGACTAGGGGAGAATTTTAAGGTTTTAATTTCAGGACTGTATTAACTGAATAAATTCACTGTACATGTGTTACATCTTATACTGTTCTGCCTTTTTCATGGACAAAGAGTCTGACTGTGTCTGAAACTGATCTACAGGACCTGTGGCTGTTTCTGAGAGAGATGATCCCGGATAGTTTGGATCAGGGACTGAACTGGTATTGATCGGCGCCTCGCTGATCTCAACAGACTTCCGATAAAGATGTGAAGAAGAAGGAAGAGAGAGGAGGCGATGAAGGAGAGAGAGGTAAGTCAAGTGAGCGTGGAGAAGAGATATCGACCTCTCTCCAAATCCCCCACAGGAACCTACTGACCCCCTCGCTTAAATGCCACAACCCTCCCTCTCTCTAGCCACGGATTGATGTGACATTTGACATAATTGTTAGCACAATCTCTCTCTCTCTCTCTCTCTCTCTCTCTCTCTCTCTCCTTCACTTGTGTTTGCTCTCTTTCAATTTTGTCTCCTCCCCTATCACATGACACATATCATTTGAGGTTATACCTGCACAAACACAGTATTAAGGCTGTAGCTGAAGCAGGTGATCCAGGTCTAGTGAACTGACCCGATTCATGTTGTGATAAAGTCCTTTTAGAAGCAGGAAAGCATGATCAACTCTACAAATGATGGGTTTGGTGTGGTTCTTTAGGAAAAAGCAATGGTACATACAGACCCAAGACAATTACATTGATTTTCTGGTTTATTCTCTATAATAAGGAACCTTTGAATATTAAAGAATCTTTAAAAAGTAGTTCTATATACAAGAGTTCCACTTTTGGTACATTTTATATAGAACCTACAGTTGGTATAGTGGGTAGCACCACTGACCCCACTGGTAGACTGGGGATCAGTGCCTAGTTTGGGAATTCATACAACACTATACCACTAAGACTCCAAACTCCTACATTCACCTTCATTGTAAGTCACTCTGGAAAAGCATCTGCCAAACTAATAAATGTAAAGTATATAAAGAGGGTAATTTTACCCCGCATGACTGAAATAATGTTTGAGACTACAGTACCAGTCAAAAGTTTGGACACCTTCTGGACTCTCAGTGTTTTTTCATCATTTAAAAATGGTCTGAATTGTAGATTAATACTAAAGTCATCCAAACTATGAAGAAATACATCTGTAATTATTTAGTAAAAAAAAGAATAAAACAAACCAGAATATGTTTATATTTTAGATTCTTCAAAGTTGGCACCTCTTGCTTAGATGGTCAGCTTTATGAGGTAGTCACCTGGAATAGCTTTCAGTTAACAACTGTGCCTTGTCAAGAGTTCATGACTTGCATTTCTGGCCTCTTAATGTGTTTGAGACATCAGTTGTGTGTCTACTTTGAAGTAAAATCTAAAACATGTTTTGGTTTTTTTAACACTTTTAAATTTAATACATTACTCTTTGGGTGTTCCTTCATAATCTGGATGACTTCAGTATTCATTTACAAAAAAATATTTAAAAAAAACATTGAATGAGCAGGTGTGTCCAAACAATTCACACAAAAGGGTGAAAAGATGATGGTGAGTAAAAAGTTTCAAATTTAAAATGATATTTAAGCTTAACTAAAAAAGTCAGCATTACAGATATGTAAATGATGATAGATAACTACCTCCTTACATAGTAAGTGTGCATAGACCCCATGGCTGGTATAGTGAAGATGGTAACACTACTGACCCCCCACACAGCTGAGTGTGTATTTACACAGTACCGTACCCATTACAGTCTTTGGGCTAGACTCCTAACTCTACATTCACCTGCAAATGTAACAATCTTAAGTCACATTAATGTAAAGTATATAAAGAGGATGTGATTGTATCCATCCAGCATGTTGCTGGTCCTCTTCCTCTTTTACTTTCAACTATTCCAGCATAAATCTCCTCAGTTGATATGTGTTCAAAATAAGAGTTCTTCAGTTTGGTGATCTGACTTGGTAACGAGTCTTTTTACAAAACAGTTGATTAAGGTGTTTTTGTCATCTCTAAAGTTGTATAAACGGATAAGATTTAAGTTACAGTAATATTTAAAGATATTTACAGTCAAACTGAAATTAGAATAATGTTTAAAAGTTCATTTTTCTTCAGAATTTAATTAGAAAAGGAAAACTCATCATTTTTATACTCATTACATATAAAGGGACATGTTTCAAACCTCTTTTGTGTTTTAATGTTAATCAGTGTGACTAAAACTCATGAGTTAGCCAGTCAAGCAGTAATAATATGGTCAACAAATGATTTTGTAGTTTTGGTGGGAAATGAAATGGGCATAAAGCTTGTCAGCAGATGGAAGCATGAAGTGCTCTAAAATCTCCTGGTAGGTGTTGACTTTGTGGACCAACAGCAGCAGCTCAAACCATCACAGACTGCAGAAACTGCACACTGGACTTCAGACAGCTTGGATTGTGTGTCTCTCAGACTCTAGGAGCTGATTTACAAATGAAATGTAAAAGGAGGACTTTGTACTGAGTAACAGTCCAGTTCTGGTTCTGCTTAGTCCAGATAAGACACTTCTGATGTTGTCTCTGGTTCAGGAGTGTTGATATTAGGAATGTGGCAGCTGTAGCTCTGAGAGATCTGCAGTATTTTTACTGTTTATAGTCATTTACTCACCATCACCATCACATATTATAATTTCTAATTTAAAACAAAAAAATATTTTAAATATGACTTTCTGATAAAATTATGAACTTTTACTATTTTTGAATGTATGACTGTGTATGAAGCCTACTGAGCAGTTTTCATGCTTGACTACAAATCAGGACACAGAGCAGATACATCTTACACAGCACATTTAATGTGTATTTCTATATGAATGTGGCTTTTTTACTGTCTGTGCTTCTGTCTGTGATGTTGTTCAATCCGTACATGAATGTTTGTTTATGTTTGACTCGTTCTGATTGTTAAGTGTGTCTAATAATATAATACCACCATCACCCCCTTCTCAAAACATTTCCCAAAGTGTATCATTGCGCATTCTTATCAAAGTCCCACAACCCCTCTCATTAATATGTAGTCCAGACTGCTGACTCCTATGCATCATTGTCTAGCTGTAGGAGGCAGGCTAATCACTCAGCTCCTATCAGCCGGCCGACAGAAGGCGAGCAATCACGCCTGTCAGCCAGCCGGGAATCACGGGAGATCAGGAGAGGTTAAACAAGGCTGACAGACGTGATAATGACGACTCGGCTATAAATTAAGATGTGACTGTGATAAAGAAAGAGAGCGAAAAAATAAATCCCCTGTCCCAGAGTGCTGTTTTGGAGTGAGAGAGAGAGTATGTGAGTGAATTTGAGTGTTGCACCATCATCATTTTGCTGTCTGCGCATGACCAGCGGTGGTGGCGAATGAATGAAACTGTCCCGAATCAGCAGCCACATCTGATAAGACGTCCAGCGAGTTTCTGCTATCTGACAGGAGCCTCCTCTCTGACAAGGGATGGAATGGGAATTAGGGAAGAAAAGAGGGCTGAGGAAACGACAGATTGAGAGGTTAGGCCGAAGAAAAGGTTCAGTAATATGTTGTAATGAACAGGGGCCGGATCCGGGTCTCGGCACCATGCTATCTTCCTCTCGGCAAGCTGCAACTTCTTCCCGAGGAAAAGATGGCAAGCTTATCTGATGGGAAGTTTTTTTTTCTCTCTCTCTTCTTCCAGCATTTTCTGCGTAATTCCAGATAAAGAGAGGATACAGAAGTGACATATTCCCTCTGTAGCTAAAGAGATTAGCATTGGAGGACCTTTAGTGAAAGCTGACAGGGAATTAGGAAAAGCCGGGAAAAGTAATCCATCTTTTATTTGCTTTTGTTGTGTGACGGTGTGTTTGATCATGGCTGTGGGCACATCTGAGCCGTGTGGGCTTTTAAGATGCTCTTCTGTAATTGATAAGCCTCCCGAGGCACCGAGAATTTCGCTCTGGGCTTGATTACATCACTCCGTTTGAGAGGGCTGGAGCTGCTTTCTTGCTTTAGATTTCCTTTTTCTTGCTTTTTAGTCCACATGTGGGTGTGCATCTGTGTGTATGTGTGTGTCAGAGGTTATTCCTATTTCCTGTACTTCAAATCTTGTCTTCAGGTGGATCAAAGGTTAAAGGGACAGCCCAGTGTCCGGCCTTCTCCCCTCCTAAATACCCTCAGTTCACTCTTCCGCACCAACACACTCCTCACACACACACACATACGCACACACTGCGGCTGACTCGGGGCCTTCGAAAGCACACACATGAACACACAAATGGGAAAACGACGAAATAATCCAGGACGTTTCAGCTCCTCCATCTTATCTGTATTGACATATTGCTCTTTTTTGTTCTCACACATTGCACTACTTCTGTGTGCCCATCCAGCCAGGACTGGACTGTAATCACAGATACACAGGTGGTTCCCCTGAGAAATGTGTGTGTGTGTGTGTGTGTGTGTGTGTTAGGGGGATTGGATTGTTGGGGGGCTGGTAATCACACCTCCAAAAATGAGAATCAGTCAAATTCAATGCAAACTAATGTGCTTCCAACAATTACGGCATTAATAATTTTTTTATTCTATTACGCCTGCTGCTGAGAGTGGAAGTGTGTGTGTGTGTGTGTGTGTGTGTGTGTTTTGGGGTTCACAGCTGAGCAAATCTTCAGTTTGTAGAACATTTTTAAATGCCTGTTTAAGGCTGCAAACAGGGTCAAGCAACTTAATTACAGTGTAGCTGGGGAGAAATTGCCAAATGATAAAACGAAACATTTGGACGGATTCTGCGGGGAAATTACTGCTTTAATACTGTTGCCCAAAGCGTGAGTCTTTCGCACAATACCACACGATTCCCTCCCGAGAAAGGCCACAGCAAGAGCCCTCAGTAATAACTAATATATAAATATAAATGTGAGAAATTACCTTTCTTACAAAACCCCCACGCCACTTTGCATTTCACTGCTCTTATCTGTTCTCGTCAATGGAAATATGTAATGACGTTACCACAGAAAAATTTTGTGTTCTCTAAATATGACATGCCAGGGACATTGTGTGTGTGTGTGTGTGTGTGTGTGTGTGTGCGCGCTGACACTAAATACTTTCCTCTTTTCTGCTTTGTAGGAGAGTAAATAGATGACTGTAGTGAGGAAGAAGCAGATGTACTTTTATTAATCTTAAAACAGTTTAAGGGCTCAAACCAGTTAAGGCTCATTTACACTCATATATAACTTTCACTGCCCACACACTGCTATATGTCCTTTACATTGCCGTGCATGTTAAGTGCGACATAGTCAAAACTTTCTGACAACAAAGAAGGAGGTTGTACTGCAGGCCGGTGGTCTGTGAGGTCATTAAATACTTATATTAAACACACTTTACATCATAGTAATCCATTTCAAACTTGTAAATCCATTTAAAACTGTTGTAGCTCCCATTCAGTAATATGGTTGGGGGCGGAGTTTATAATTGTACTGCAACCAGCCACTAGAGGCCATCAGAAGTTTTGTCCTCGCTTCTCTACTTAGGTTGTGCCCAGGTTTCATGTATAGTCTTTGATCAAATAGCTTTAGCCCACTTCTCTAGGCTAAAGCTAAGCAATCTCTTATTTTTGTAATGTTTGCTGTATTACAGCAGTATTTCCATTTCGATGATGAATGAGTGTCAGATCTTCCTGAAAACTTCCACTTCATCCATCACTTTGTAGCCTGTGTGTGCTACTTTGCGTAACTTATGTTAGTGTCATTAACCTGAAAGATTAGCACCGGCTCTCTCTGAAAGCGAATGAATTCATTTAATTAAACATCCCCCTTGTTACACTAGCAAACCTTTTTCTTCAGACCATGAATTTAATTAAGACTTTTGGAAAGTCCAGATACCCTGCTATGGCTAGCACAATACACTCATCAGCCGAGGCATTTCACCTTACAGCAGAAATATCTATGAATTGTAATGTCACGTAAGCATCTTTATAGCTAATGATATTAGCATAATGGAAGTGATTAATTGAATATAATGTAATCTATATCATAAAGAGAATTCCCCCGGCACTGCCGCTGGGCTACATGTGCGCTGTGAGGCTCGGGTTGAGAGACCTCATGCCGAATAAGATCGCTTAGCAAAGCAAGGGAGGCCTCGGTCTGAATGTGAATGGATGTTTAATGGACGGCTGTCCTGCAGCTGTATATTTGTCATTCGGCTTATGGAGGAACAAATCAGATATAAACTAAATGCTGGGCTGTATATCTCAGACCAATATGCACTAAACTCATCATTACATGCCAGAGCGGCTACTTAGTGTCTATCAGTTATTGTTGCCCAAATCTTAGTGTTTTTATACAGCAACTACATAAAATCAATGCAAAATGTTGATGTTTTTATGTTAAATAACCCTTCAATTAATTAGAAAATGTGAAAAATTAAATTGCAAAAACCAATATGCTCTAAAATCATACAATATTTCATATATTATTTCATGTCATTTTCTAATTATGTCAGAAACTGAAAAATGACTTTTAGACCCAGACATCATCAATTTCCAGCTGTGCAGCACTAAATGGTCTTTATGTAGGTTCAGATTTGTGCCACAAGAGGGTGCATTTCAGCAGGACAGAAGCTGAGTGCTCAGTTCTATTTGTTTGAGACTAAAACATCGGTAAAATCAACTCTTATTGTATCTGAAGATATGACACGTGGTTCATTTGAAGCAGAATCTTTAATTATCAGCTCAAAATAGTAAAAAATGAGCAAATGTCGAATGTAATACCTTTAAAATCATTAATACATTTAAATATAAACACTCATTAATACATTTAATAAAATAGTTTAAAATGAACAAGGAGGGGAAAAAGTGTATTTTTCTCAGTCATCATCAGTTATCACCATTTCCCAAACTAGTAATTGTCTCCTCAGTCTCCCCGTTCAGAGCCTCTTTAGGTTCCACTGAGAACAGCAACAGTTCTCACTGTAGAGTCTTGAGCTGAATATATGAAAAATCTGACATTGACTCCCTGTAGTAAGTCGTGTCTTTGACTGGAGGACCACTTGGGAGGCTTGCACTTCCCTTGTCTGTAAAAGTCATTGTTTTGGTGCAAATCTAAAGTCAAATTCAGAGCTCTCTCTTAATTAAACTCCTAGAACAGGGACTCGCTGCTGATGAGGATGAATATTTTAAGCGATTGTGAATTTTTGGAAAGATATATTCTCTTGGTAGGCATAAACCTGCCAACTGCTAAATAAGAAGCTTTTATTAGAGCTATTAAAGTAATTTTAGTAGATATATCTGTTTTCAGGCTTCTGATTGGCTGCATCAGGTGTGGTCACATGACCAATTACGCACTAATCTTTTAATCAAAAGAATATCTTGTCCCTGTTTACAGATTTTACCCCCCAACAGCAACTAGCAGTGACCAGCGAATGATGCTCCAAAGGGTTTTTTGCATGTTTAAAGGGTTCTTCAGGATTGTGCTATAGAAACTTTCTCGAGATGGTTCCATACAGAACTTGAAAAGGGTTCTATACAGCACAAAAAAGGATTCTGATATCATGAAGATGTCAAGCTTATAATAATAGAAGGACCTATGTAGAGCCATTTTCAAAAAGAACCATTTATAATACATTCCTCATCAATCTGAAGAACCCCTTCACCATACAAAGAGCCCTTTGTTTTGTTTGAGTGTTCATGGTTCTATATAGAACCATTTTCTTTACTAAATAACTATATTTTTAAGAGTGCAGGATGAGGATTAAGGTTTGAGGTTCAGGTTTAATGTGGTAGATTTTGGGCCACATTAAGGTTAATTTAATCAATATTTATTAAAAACAAAAATTGTAGAAGGATAGCCAAACATTGTGTCTCTTGGAATCACTCTTATCTTGCCTGCATTTCTATACACAGTCATATCAGAATATTATGACCACCTTAACCATGCATTGGTTCACTCAGTCACTCCTTTGAGTCATGGCATCAATGGCCCGTTGCTGTTATGCCGTTGGAGGCACTAAATGTGTGAGAAGACCATTTTCAATACACCTTCACACACTTAGTGGTGCCTCCACTATGTTTCACACGGTACCCTACTATCCGTCACATCACGTCCTTTGACTGGTGAACTCACTTATACAGCAAACCCTGTCATATGGTCCAAACCAGGTATTCAAGTATTTGAACACCTGTGAAAATTAATGTTAATATTTGGTACAGTAGCCTTTACAGAGGTCAAATGTTTCCTGTAGTTGTTCACCAGGTTTGCACACACTGCAGCAGGGATTGTGGCCCATTCCTCCACACAGATCTTCTCCAGATCAGCCAGGTTTCTGGGCTGTCACTGAAAAACACAGAGTTTGAGCTTCCTCCAAAGATTTTCTATAGGGTTTAGGTCTGAAGACTGGCTAGGCCACTCCAGAACCTTGATATGCTTCTTACAGAGCCACTCCTTGGTTATCCTGGATGTGTGCTTTGGGTCATTGTCATGTTTGAAATCCCAGCCATGACCCATCTTCAGTGCTCTAACTGAGGGAAGGAGGTTGTTCCCCAAAATCTCACAATAAATGGCCCTGGTCATCCTCTCCTTAATACAGTGCAGTCATCCTGTCCCATGTGCAGAAAAACACCCCAAAACATGATGCTTCCACCCCCATGCTTCACAGTAGGGATGGTGTTTTTGGGATGGTACTCATCATTCTTCGTCCTCCAAACATGGCAAGTGGAATTAAGCCCCAGTCAGAGGGAGATTGACAGTTATGTTTAGCTTCTTCCATTTTCTAATAATTGCTCCAACAGTTGATCTTTTTTCACCAAGCTGCTTGGCAATTGCCCCGTAGCCCTTTTCAGTCTTGTGGAGGTATTTTCTTAGAGAAATATAGAAAATCTTTGGAGGGAGTTCAAACTCTGTGTTTCTCAGTGACAGCCCAGAAACCTGGCTGATCTGGAAAAGATCTGTGTGGAGGAATGGGCCACAATCCCTGCTGCAGTGTGCGCAAACCTGGTGAACAACTACAGGAAACATTTGACCTCTGTAAAGGCTACTGTACCAAATATTAACATTGATGTTCACAGGTGTTCAAATACTTATTTGCAGCAGTAACACACAAATAAATTATTAAAAAATCATACATTGTGATTTCTGGATTGTTTCTTTTAGATTATGTCTCTCACAGTGGACATGCACCTAAGATGAACATTTCAGACCCCTCCATGATTTCTAAGTGGGAGAACTTGCAAATTCGCAGGGTGTTCAAATACTTATTTTGCTCACTGTATGTCTTTATATTTCACTTTGTTAACGACTCGCTCTAGCTGCCCTCTGAATTTTATAGCCTCAAGATGAGAGAACAAGTGAATACATTTAATTAAGGCGTGTGCTTTATGTCACCATGGCAGAGTTAGTCCCATTGGCAGCATTGATGAACAGAGGTCTATTATTGGTGATTGATTGTAAGTTATACTAATCAAAGGCTAATTACACTGCTAAATCCAGTGACGGATCAATGGTCAGTGTTTCAGTACATCTATAAGCTCGTTCTCTGTTCTCTGCTTGTACTGGCTTTACTCTGAGCTCCTGATCTGTGACAGATGCTCCGTCCCTCCCCACTCAGGCTAAACCGCTCTTAATCAATGTGATTGATTCAATTACATACAGAGGAACAACAGGAGACAGTGAATGTATCTAGACTCAGTCAGCAAACAGAATAAGCTGTCAGTCCTAATCCCATAACACTCTCCACAAAGGCTTTCAGAAGCAGGGGAGCAGCTGAGGAGGCATCTGCAGAAAAGTCATTCATACGCTTATACTAACATGGTGCAAGAATCCAAACTTTTTCTACTTAGCTGATATATATAGTTATATGCATATATATACAGTATGTATATATACATTATGCACCCCTGGTTAAACTAGAATTATAACTTAATTTTAGAAACAAAATCACATTACAGTACATTATGCCAGTGCAAACATTATGGCACATTAAATATTGCATGTGTTAAATTCAGAAAAAAAATAAAAATAAAATGTGCAATTTGGTCAGAAGTGTCCAAACCTTTGCATGCAACTGTACATATAATATATTCTTTACATATACATCCTATATTAGGAATACTTTAAGGTTAATGAGTGGAAATAGTTTTATTACTTAAAATTTTAATTATTAGTAATCGTAATAAATAAATGTATTACTGTTTAATATATGAAAATACTCTTTTCTGATTGGCTGGCAGGTGTGTATTAATGCTATACAACAGTAGTAGATCTTATTGAAATCTCATTAATCATATCAGTGCTCTGGAAACTTATAACAAATTATATGACAATAACAAATGTACAAAAATGGATGATATGATGTTTAGATGACTCCACAACTTTTCTGGGTATAAGTGGGATAAACGCTGAATATAGACTGAATCGTGCATCTTTTATACAGTGATAGACAACACAGCAGAGATCTGCAGTTCTACATGTTACTGTTCCCAGCAAACCTCAAGGTATCCTCTAAGCTAGGTTATTATTGCTCTCAGTAAGTGTTAGATGTCGAGTATAAACAAAATCAAAAAGAAAGTGAGCTAAATTCACTGCCAGCCAATTGCAGACTTAACAAATTGCCAGCTTTGATTGTGTTCATCATTATAGACTTAATTCTGTTCATATTTGGCTCACTGTTGCCTCGTTTTCTTATCTGCTTATCAGCATCGTATCATTTTTGCCTTAAAGGCTCATGAAGAAACCAAGACCAAAGACCAAAACGCTGAGAAATATTCAGATGTGGAAGAGAAAGAGAGAGAAGAGAGAATGCAGAGCATGCAGAAGAGAAAGAACGAGAGAGCAATTGAACAAGGGTGAGCAGAGGGGGGAAATATGAGTGGAATCTGACACAGGCACAGCATCAGCAGCCCCAGGTGTCACTTGGTGAGAAAGGGAAGATTCAAATTAGAAAAATTAATAACAGTGTGCAGGATGGAGGAGGAAAAAAAGTGCATATTTTGGAATACAGCTGTGACAAGAGCAGAGGAATTAGTCCAATTTATGCTGGTAATTGCTTTGCTAATTCCTCTGTTAATTTCTCTTTCGCGTTAACTAAGGATGATCGCATAATAGCCCCAGACTCACATTTAACCCTTCGAGAGGAGCCCTCGTTCCCCCTCTGTGTCTCTTTCTGATCTCACCTATTAACCCTCTCTCAGCCTGGCTGCCTCGATTTGGTGGCAATTTGTCATTTTTGCCTTTTATTTCTGATTTAGGTTATGTCCTACATCTCTACAACATGAGCAGGTTTGAAAAAGAGACGCTACTAAACCGCAATTTCCTACCACTTACCGAAACTGGGAATTCAATAACCCAGCATAAAACCCAGCCATTACAGCACGGCCAGATACTGAATGCAGAAAAACGTCTCTCTCTCCAGCCGACCGCTATTGAAAAGACAAATACGGCCGTGTTCAGTTTTCATGTGGAACAATTTTGGAACAACACACAACAGCACTGTTACGCGGCCTTGAACACAATACCTAAGCACGCTCATCCTGAGTGATTTCAGACAGTGGGCTGTCAAACACAAATGTATAGAGGAGAAAAAAAGCTCTCAGTATGCTCCCAGTTCTCATTCTCCTCACATACCTTCTCTGTCATTGGCCGCCGGCTTTGTTTGAGCCTCTGAATACTAGTGCATCTCCAAAAATGAGAAGTTCATCATTTGTATCATTACACAACAAGTGACATTTTAAGCTTTTCTTGTTTTAATGTTGTATGGCTTATAGCTCACGGTCAGTTGGCACTGTGGGCAGCTGCTGGGCATCTCCATAAAACTCGTCAGCAGATGGAAGCATGAAGTGCTCTAAAATCTCCTGGTAGGTGTTGACTTTTACTTGAAGAGTAAAAACCTCTACGTGATCATAAGTCTCCGAGTTTGTTTCGG
>BRDA01028552.1:0-23743 GCA_036984385.1 Crenuchus spilurus | reverse complement strand
GGCGATACATACAACTAACATAACCAATACGATGCTTATCTTTCTGAACATCGTGACAAGACATAATCTAAAAGAAAAATCCGGAAATCACAATGCATGATTTTTTAAATAATTTATTTGTGTGTTACTGCTGGAAATACTGTATTTGAACACCTGTGAAAATTAATGTTAATATTTGCCTTTGTTTGCAATTACAGAGGTCAAACGTTTCCTGTAGTTTTTCACCAGGTTTGCACACACTGCAGCAGGGATTGTGGCCCATTCCTCCACACAGATCTTCTCCAGATCAACCAGGTTTCTGGGCTAGCACTGAGAAATGCAGAGTTTGAGCTCCTTCCAATGATTTTCTATAGAGTTTAGGTCTGGAGACTGGCTAGGCCACTCCAGAACCTTGATATGCTTCTTACGAAGCCACTCCTTGGTTATCCTGGCTGTGTGCTTTTGGTCATTGTCATGTTGGAAGACCCAGCCACAACCCATCTTCAATGCTCTGATTGATTTTGAATTATTTTGATTATTGAATTCCACACTTTTCTCTTGGTTTAGATTAGAATCAGAATTAAGTTAAAGGTAAAAAGTTTCTTGACCTAATTGACCATCAATGGGGGAGTCACTTTCTTGACACTGTGTATGTCTTCAGTACCTTTGCTGAAGACATACCTATATTCTGTTGCAATAATTCAGTTTTTATTCACAATTTGTTTAGTGTCCCAACTTTTTTGGAATCCGGTTTGTACTTATTTTAAAGCATTGACTCTCACCCTTCCCCTTCTTGAGACTCTAAATTGATATTTTCTCTTTCAAAAGTATATGAAAAGAACAGCTACTAAAGCACATACTAAAGCCTGTGGGTATGGATGGGAGGGTGGCATTCATGCTTTTCACACCTGAGACTGGCTTGACTGTGTTCTGCTGCTGATCTGGTCATGGTCAGAAAAAAAAAATCAAAGGTTAAAAAAATCAATGGAGACAGAGAGAGAGGGTGTCAAAAGTGCTACATCTACTGCCCAGTACTTTTTGCAGACTTGCCACACAACCCTGGTTCTAGGCTGCTTTTACTGGAAGGCAATGAAATGTAATGGGTGGGCATATCTTTATTTAGCCATAAAAGGAAAGGTCAGGGATACATTCAGTAGTGAACCAATATAACAATTCCATTGCTAGTAAAACTAAATGACAATGGACAACCCTAATGCCAAAAAAGTTGGGACACTGTGTAAAATGTAAATACATGTAAATAAAAACAGACTGCAATGATTTACAAAACTCATAGACTAATATTTTATTCATAAAACAACATATAACACATATCACATGTAAAAAATTTGACATTTTATCATAATTTTTTTTTTGCATTCTGCTTTTATTTACATTTATTTACATTTTACACAACTTGGGGTTGTAAGATGCTAGCAAAAAAGTAAATTTATTTATAAAGTTAAAAAGAATCTTGACCAAAATAGTAAAAAAAATATGGAAAATGTAAAAGTTTCTATTTGTTCCTATTTTTTGATGGTTTAAAATGAAAATACAAGGAATGTAAATGCTTTTATAAGTATCACTGATTCTAGACGGGTGTTTTACCAATAGTATCCAAAGGTATTCTACAGGAAACTCATTGCTTTTAATGATCATTTCCCACAAGTCAAATTAGCAAACCCTGGTTTGTAATGCTTTTTTTATTTGGGCGGATGTGGGCGGTTATGATACGTAGGCACATAACCCTTGGTGCTGAGCATACATACTCAATATTAGCTGATGCATATTGGCATTTGGCTCTGACTGGACTGATCATTTAAGGTGTATGTGAGGTGAGCATTTTTTGGCTGGATATAAGCCAGTTCATTCAATGTCAGCATAAATAATTACACTTTTAACTCTCCATGCAGTGTCTTTCTAAACATGCTGCCAGTTTTGTATGATTTACTGAGCCAGAAAACAACAGAAATGTATTTTTTGTGACTGGTTGGGAAACATTGTGCTGATTTGTACTGCAGTGCCATAGGTCTTTAGAAAGCAACTTCCCTTGAGAGTAGGACTGTAATAGAAACCTACATATAAGGGAACACAACAAATAATCTGTAGATGATGGGTCAATGCTCACCCATGTTACCCCTTAGCTTCAATCCTTTTATCACATGTAATCCCTGTAAACTCACATTTAAAGCAGCCAAGCCCTGCAGTCAAGACCATCCTAAAACTGGCAGAGGTTATGCTGAAGAAGTCCAGGCTCGATTATCCGGTTCTATTCAAATGCTTTTTAGACAGCAGCCCAGAGCCTGTCTGTGCCAGAACCCCATTTGAAAGTCTTCATAATACATTTATGTCAAGAGTCAATAATATAGGCTGATTAGGGCACTCCCTCAGGGCTTTGGTATAAAATGGGTCTCTCTTTGAGATGTTAGTGATATGCAAGGAGAAGGCACATCTCTCCAAAATAATACCCATTCTCCCAAAGCGTGCCGAATGCATTTTTAATGATCTCTTTTGCCTTTATTACATTTTATTGCCTCAAACCTGGTAATTTTGCCAAGTAAATTATTCAAAATATGTACTGATGTACATGCCTGAAGGAAATATATTGAGTTTCATTGTTATTAGGAGGCTAGAGCACCTACAATTATTTGAATAACATATCAAGGCCATTCCTTTCTGGGGACCTCCATTCTATGTTTCTTAATGCTGAGGGAAGGGATAGGGTTCCTTGTCAAATATGCAGTTAAAAAATGCCCAGACCTTTCTGGTATTGACTTCTGATCAAATTTTTTTGGGAATAAGGCATTACTCTGGATCAATATCCACTAATCTAACACTCAATAAATGTTCATGTCTTCCCATTTTCAAATCACTGATAGCACTGTTATAATCAGCTTTATTATGATTTTGATATGGAACTGAATTGACATGTCTGCACTCAAGCAGATTAGCCACTCGCCCCTCAACATTACAGAAATATTGAAATAAACAGGAGCCATACTCTATCCTTTCGACAACGTACATTATGTATGCAAATGCAGATCTGTTATGAAGAAGAAAGAGAGAGAATCTGCTTAAAGGGATTCAAAATGTAATGTCACAACTCATTCCATCACAAAAATATGGCAAAAATTCATCACCCCAGGGGTAAAATAATGCAAATTGGATTTGGCAGGGGAGTGTGGATTGGACATGACTATAAATAGGAAGGCACAGTCATACCCCCTGGTTGCGGCAGTGGTCCTGGGTGATGGCTTTCTGCTGGGGAGCGACTGAAGGAGTTCCCCAGTGACTCAGTGCCAAAACACTTCCAATGTCATGCACTGACAGTGACACACTGGCAATGAGCAGCTTTATGCCACCGGCTACAGTTTTTGTCCAACACATATACCATACACAGTAAGATTAATTGATGCCTCTAAAGCATTAGGCTTTTAGAATGGACTCATACATATTGTGTGCATTAAAATGTAATTGCCAAAGCTCTGTGACACTGATGTCATATCATGTTGGTCATTTTTTCCAAAAGGTCTGTTGCTTTTTTTGCATTTCATCATGTGCGAAACAGAAACAGTCCATATTGAGTTAAAGAATGGTTTAGATCATATTCACATATTTTCTACTTAAGCTAATGTTGCTAACAAAAGTTGCAACTCAAACATCACTTAAATAGGATGTCATTCCTTGTCTTTACCCACTAAAACTACATCCAGATGTGAATTAATGTCAGACATACTAGTTAATATGTTTTAGAACACATTATGATTTACTGTGAGCCAAGAACTTCAAAGCAACTGCCAGCCACAGCATTAAGTCTGGTAGAAGACTAATCCTGGATCAGATTCCTCTGGATTTATGGTGGTAATTTTTACTAAACCTATTTCTATATCAGCACTTACTGCTCTAGGTGTATTTTCTAAGACAGTGGATGCAACATGCAGCACATTTTGTTATTTTTGATTTTGTTCATGCAGAGTCCAAAACCACACTGTGCAACCTTATTTAAGACCTGGATACAATCTGAGTGATCATAGTAAACATTTGTTGATGTATTTTGACAGAAATGACAAGATGTCAATTGAGTTCTATTTGTTAGCAACATTGGCCACATAGCTCCAGTTCCAAGAACCTGATGTCAGTGCAAAAAAGTGTAAATATGATTTTTGGTTATCATTTCAAAAGTTTTGTTACAAAACGATATGGAATCTGACATACTAGTGGTACTTTGTACTTTGTAGAGGAAAAGTCTCAGCTCTGCAAAGGTTTGGATTATTGAGGGACTAATGAATGACTTTAAAGTAACCACCGTAAATTTTGGGGTTATTTGCCGAAAATTTGTGTCTGATCTCTTTTCGGCTCCCTACCTCGGCAGCTATTTTGACTGCCGCCATATCTCCCCAAGGACGTTGCTATGGTTGCTATGAGCCTTTATCCTCCCCAGCGTTCCTGAAGATAAGAACTGTTTTTGTCTGGGTGCCAGGACAGGGCACTCAGCTTTTCAGCCCCCCCCACTGCCCCAACCTCTCCAAAATGCCTTTCACATGCTTATCCCCATGCAAGAAGCACACAGATCTGTGGAAGCGCTGTAATGGCTGCTGTGCCGAAAGGCCCCGGATGGCCGATGCTGGAGCTGTACTTTCTCTTTCTCCTTACCCACTCACCCCATCCTCCCTCCCAATGACTTGGCTATGTCTGTGTGTATTTGTGCTTATGCAAAGAAAGGTGTTTTTTCACTTCTCAAACTGCCCCAATTACAATGGGAAGGCTGGGAGGATGTTTTTTATCTCCTATCTTTCCCAATGTTAATGCTGTTATTTTCAATCTTATGCAATTTTGTTGTACTTGTTGCAATGACAATAAACCATACCTTATACCTTATACCTTATGCATATGACCCATTTCCTGTACAGTACTTGCTGTTGCTTTATTCAGATATATCAGAATGAATGGATCAAAATCACAATCACTATATTATATCCCTCTAGCTTTACCAGATGTCTATGTATAGCAAAATTATTTTATGCATTCTTTTCATTACACATTATTCATATTATTGACAGAGCCCATGAAATAAATTACCTAAATTTGCATAATTAAACCACTTTGTCAAGCATAATAATTAACTAACGTGGTGCAAATACCATAAAGAAAGGAACAGCATTTGAGTTGCTCTGCAATAACATCTGAATATACAACAGACTGCCTGTGAAAGCGAGTGATCCGAAATTTGATCAGTTTTAGAAGCTCACAGCAGGTACCAGACTGAGTGGTAGTGCTTCTATGCGCTAATGTCATTCCAGCAATTTTGGATGATGAGTATGAGGTTGCTAATGAGCGAGGGATAATGCCATTTTGATGGAGTTGGGTTGTGGCAAAAACTCTCATACTCACTGTTGCAGCACACTCATGATCTAAAACAAAAAGCATACAAGAGGAAGATGAACATGCCGCTAAAACACTTAACAAGAACTATTACATATTACATAGAGGACGCTAACAATAATCTCTGTATATTTTGTTATCCTCCTTTCACCCTGTTCTTCAATGGTCATGACCCCCACAGGAGCACCAAAGAGCAGGTATTATTTGAGTGGTGCATTATTCTTAGTACTACAGTCAGTGACAGCTCACGTGGTGGTGGTGTGTTAATGTGTGTTGCATTGTTAGGAGTAGATCAGCCACAGCAAAGCTGCTGGAGATTTTAAACACTTCACTCTCCTCCCTATTAGATATACATACCTTTTGGACCATCATATAGTTGTACAGTCTGAGACAATAGCTCATCTATTGTTACACAGTTTGTGTTAGTCATATTTTAGTTCTTCATTTGTGGTCACAGGATGCTGCTCACCAGATCTCTGGATATTTTTGGTTGCTGCACTATTCTCAGTCTAGCAGTGACACTGACACAACAGCAAGACACACTAACTCACCACCACCATGTGAGTGTTACTGCAGTTCTGAGAATGATCTACCACTCAATTAATATCTGCTCTGTGGGGGTCCTGATCATTGACATACAGGCTGAAAGGAGGCTAATAATGTATACAGAAAAATAGATGGACTACAGTCTGTAATTGCAGCATTACAAAGTACACCTACATGATCACTGGAGCTGATCAAATGAACATTGTGAATAGCAACAGCAATAGAAAGTACATGGTTTATTAGACACCAGTGTATCATTTTAAACATTTTTTGGCCTTGAACATACATTAAATTATTATTAATTATTTAGTTAAGTAATTAATACATTACTTAAAATTTACTATTATTAATAATATACTAATAATAACTATTCATTTTTATTATTAATAATAAAATAATAATTTAGTATTAATCATTAATGAAATATTAATACAATATTGAATATTAATAAACTCTTAAAAATATGTTGCATAAAATTATCACTCAATTCTGTTTCACCTTGTTAGTCAACTTCACTACAACTCATTACCACCAATTTTACACTTATTTTTGGAATGTATGGTCATATATACCTTGTTTACATAGAATTATACCTATTTTTTTAGCCAAAATAAGCAGTTAACACAGGTCAGTTTGACCCAAAAAACACAGAAGGGTTAACTATTAACATTTCACGATAATCAACTCATCCAAAGCTTCCAAACACAGACACATCCAACATGTTAACTTACAGTGGCAGAAGAACAGACATGGACTCCTGGTCAGCTAAAGACCCCATTTACAACCAGAAGTAGTGACAGCGGGGACAGCAAATCACACGTTATCAAGAAACGGCAGAGCCAATCGAAGAGTTTGTGGGCGGTCTTAATCAAAATAGGCTTCAGCTTGCACGACCATTTTTTACTGGGTCCTAGTGCTCAATCCATCTCCATTTAATATAGTGTAACACTGTTTTTGGATGATAAAAACTGCAGGGGACCAAAAATTTCTTTTGAAAAAGTGCAAGGGACATGTCCCCTCTGTCACCCGCCAAATTACATCCGTGGTGTAGTGGAATAAGTAACAGCGCTCTTTACCAAGTGTCAGGTTAGGTTTTGATTCTGTCACTGGTCAAGCTTGTGCCAAAACAAATCCATAGACAAGACTCTTAATACTACATTCAACTGTCATTGTAAAAAGATTAAACAGTACATTGCTCTGGATGTACCAAGGGAATAAATGTAACTTTGTAATTTGACACAAGTGATCCTTACTCCATTACATCAAAAAGTTGAACCCTTATCTATACATAGCAGACCCCTGGGGTCTCTTATCCCGATTTTGAGGAACATTGAGGTGTTTATATTTTTGAAGAACTTTGGTCATGTGTCTATACATCATTTATTGCACATCATTAATAAAAATATGTCACATTGTCTATTATCTCTGAATTCTATATGTTTTGTCAAAACTTTCTAAGACCTTAAACTTTTACATTAGTTTCACAAATCTCTGATGTCTGTGACATATAATTTATAGTTCAAACAGGACATTTATGTCCTTGCAAAATGTCACTGCCAGCTGTAACAGGTGCATATCTTCAATTCAGAGCACATCTCAGTGCACACCAGTCTAATGTCAAGGCTACCAAGGTCAGCAGTTGTCTCAGATGGTTACACCCCTCACATTTAATTACCAGATATTTCAGCTACTCTTTCCCAATTACTGGACAGCTGTTTTATTTCCAGAACTAAGGACAAAGTGACCAATGGGCCCACAAGTGTTAAAATAGTAAAAAGGATGAGTGCTTAACATTATGAAACACATTTTATTCCTTATATAAGGTGTCAACTGGAATCTGTCCTGTCTTTTTTTTAGAACTGCTTATTCTCTGAGTAATTTTGGCAGCCTTTGGTGTCTTTATATTTATCAAAAACATTTTTGAAAATAAACACATCTGCTAAATGCCTTAATCATAAAGCTAAATATAGACCAGTAACCATAGTCATGCTAACATTAATGTTTGCATGCATAGGATTAGTCTAGATTAACGTCAGTGTTAGCATTAGTGGGGCATTTCAGGCACATACTGTATATATAAAGTGTTATAAGTCATATGTAAAGTATGTTTGATCTTTGTTTTAGTCCTTTTTGTCTCCTTTTTCTGGAGCCTGGATTCATGCACACTTTTTCTGATTTTCCTGCTCAAATACAGAAGGCTTAGTTGGTATTTTGAGAAAGTAAAATTCAAATATACCAGTCTCATAGCTTTAATGAAGTTAGACATACTAAACCCAATGTTAGTCTGTTTGAGCTTATCTAAACTGCACTGGACTGTAGAGTTCAATGTTTCAATCTCTTTTCCAAGTCTTTCTGTGTTCCCTTCTTTGGACTAAAATGTAATATGTTGGTGTAACATTATAGCCTAACCTAACCTGAATGTTGAAAATTCTAATTTACAATTTGATTTTCAAATAATTGCCCATGATTTGAATATTCAAATACTCTCTTCTCTAATGTTAGCATTGGGTTATTCAAGTTCCTACCAATTAAATGTCTCTGTGTTTTTAAAGGACTAAAGGTTTCTAGTTTGATCTTATGTCAAATTAACTATGAAAAGAGTTATAATATAGTTTTTCCACAAATAATATTTTATCCTACGGGATAGGTCTTGCAGTGCCTTCTTTAATTTAACAGAAACAAAACAGAGATTAATTTCACATGAAAAATAATATAAAAAGTGACCAATGGCTCCTATGTAGTTTGTTTTTTGTGGTGCAAATATTGCTTGTTTAATTTTCTTTACACTTTCATTGTCCTGTGCATGGGCATAGTCATACATGAACATCATACATTTATATTTATTAGGCCAGTACTTGCCTTGCAAAGCATACCACATGTCTTTGTTTTTTACCTGTAAGGTTACTGAACATTTCTGTATATGTGAGCTGAAGACCTTACAGTGCATACAAAGAAGTCTAACCTTGACTTTATCAATAGATCCACCTTCAGGGGGAAGCCCTTTGTAATTACTCATCTATCTCTTTCATCCGAGTATCAACTGTCGCAGGCCTCACTATATTAATTGTGTGTGCTTAGTGGAAACATGATTAGTTTGAAATAAGATTATTTTTACACCTCCTTAAAGGTGCAAAAAAAATTATATTTCACAGTTCAAGGTTTTGCTTTTCTGAAAACTCTGAGGTCCACACAAACGACAGTAAAGCAGGACTTGAAACAAGCATAGCTTAGTTCATTCTGCTATTCTGACTAGCTTGAGGCGCCACATTATACTGAGCACTAGGATTGTTCTTGTCTAATGGGGAGAATTTACATTGCAATCACATGTAGAGATAGGAGGAGCTTCATTTAAATGGAAAGTTAATCTTATTCACTCTGAAGTTTGTCTATGCAGGCAGGGTCTGGGTATTCTTTCAAAGCCTAGCCTGCCGATCTCATGAGAAATTAGTTCCTGAGTGAACTGCAATATATTGGATGGACTGGATGAGCCAAACCATTAGCCTGAAGCCTTTAAATTAGTATCTGCCATGGCCAGGCCTGTTGACTAAAATAGTGCTTACATTTTTGCCTTTAGGCTCTTGAAACAGCCCTATGAAAAATAAAATGCTTTGTATTTATGTATTAATATATACAGTGTCCTCCATAATGTTTGGGACAATGATATGCCCTTCTGTTCCACAGCTCAAAATTCCAAATCAAACCAGACAGACATGAATAAAATACACACTGCAGACTTTAATGGTAATCATTTTTACACAGTCCTTCCCATTTTAGGGCACCATGATGTTTGGAACATATCAATGATAGGTACATTGTTGCATATCCCTTGCATGCAATAACACCTTGAAGTCTGTGATTCAGAGACACCTTATCTGGTGATGCTTTGCCAAGCCTCTGTAATGCAGCCATCTTGATCCCTTAATTTTCTCTACAGAATATGGAATACATGCTTAACTGGATTTAAAGCAATTGAGTGACCTAGGCATTTATTAACTTAATTATTTTTACTTTTTTTTTTCTTTTTTTTTTTTTTTTAATTATTCATACTGGAAAATGTCTGTGTTGTATGTTTGGAATCACTGTTTTGCTGGGGCAGCTGTGGGCTTGTTTAGGAACCAGCCCTATGACAGGAATTTCACTTGTTTGATCCCACCAACAGGACCTGAATGAAGAGCCCTTGAGAAAGCATTTACTAGAACTTGACCAGATAAGTTGTTCTTCAGAATTCATTGTGTTATTGCCTTCATCAGTTACATCATCAATTAAGATAAGTGTACCAGTATTTGTGGCAGCCATACATGCCCATGTCATGACATCCCCATCACCATGTTTCACAGATGAGTTTGTATGTTTTGGATTGTGGGCAATTCCTTGTTTTTACTCTTTAGATTCATCTGTTCACAAGATATTTTTCCAGAATTCTGCTGGGTCTTTAAAGTACATTTTGCAAACTGTAATCTGGTCATTTAGTAGTCTTGGATAGTAGTCTCTGACAAATTCAAACCCACTTTCTGAAATCTGGTTCTGATCCATTAGAGAAACAATTGCATTTTTTATTTACCTTAGGGAGGATTTTTCTGCTATCTGTAGTGGAGGTCTTGCTTGGCCTACTAGTCCCTTTGCAATGAATGAGCTCGCAAGTTTTAATGATATTTCACACAGTTGATTTTGGTAATCCCAAGGTTTGATTGATTTACAGTGAGGAAAATAAGTATTTGAACACCCTGCGAATTTGCAAGTTCTCCCACTTAGAAATCATGGAGGGGTCTGAAATGTTCATCTTAGGTGCATGTCCACTGTTAGAGACATAATCTGAAAGAAAAAATCCAGAAATCACAATGTATGATTTTTTAAGAATTTATTTGTGTGTTACTGCTGCAAATAAGTATTTGAACACCTGTGAAAATCAATGTTAATATTTGGTACAGTAGCCTTTACAGAGGTCAAATGTTTCCTGTAGTTTTTCACCAGGTTTGCACACACTGCAGCAGGGATTGTGGCCCATTCCTCCACACAGATCTTCTCCAGATCAGCCAGGTTTCTGGGCTGTCGCTGAGAAACATGGAGTTTGAGCTCCCTCCAAAGATTTTCTATAGGGTTTAGATCTGGAGACTGGCTAGGCCACTCCAGAACCTTGATATGCTTCTTACAGAGCCACTCCTTGGTTATCCTGGCTGTGTGCTTTGGGTCATTGTCATGTTGGAAGACCCAGCCACGACCCATCTTCAATGCTCTAACTGAGAGAAGGAGGTTGTTCCCCAAAATCTCACAATACATGGCCCCAGTCATCCTCTCCTTAATACTGTGCAGTCGTCCTGTCCCATGTGCAGAAAAACACCCCAAAACATGATGCTTCCACCCCCATGCTTCACAGTAGGGATGGTGTTTTAGGAATGGAGCTCATAATTTTTTGTCCTCCAAACAAGGCGAGTGGAATTAAGACCAAAAAGTTCTATTTTGGTCTTATCTGACCACAGCACTTTCTCCCATGACTCCTCTGGATCATCCAAATGGTCATGGGCAAACTTAAGACGGGCCTGTACGTGTGCTGATTTAAGCAGGGGAACCTTCCTTGCCATGCATGACTTTTAAGCATGACGTGGTATGTATTAGCCACAGTAACCTTGGAAGCTCTCTTCAGGTCATTGACCAGCTCCTCCCGTGTAGTTCTGGGCTGATTGCTCACCTTTCTTAGAATCATTGATGCACCACGAGGTGAGATCTTGCATGGAGCCCCAGTCCGAGGGAGATTGACAGTCATGTTTAGCTTCTTCCATTTTCTAATAATTGCTCCAACAGTTGATCTTTTTTCACCAAGCTGCTTGGCAATTGCCCCATAGCCCTTTTAAGCCTTGAGAAGGTTTACAATCTTGTCTCTGGTGTCTTTGGACAGCTCTTTGGTTAGTAATTGGGAGTCTTCTGATTGTGTGGGGTGGGCAGGTGTCTTTATGCAGCTATCGACCTCAAATAGGTGCTTCTAATTTAGAATAATAAGTGGAGTGGAGGTGGACTTTTTAGAGGCAGACTAACAGGTTTTTGAGGGCCAGAATGTTTGCTGATTGGCAGGTGTTCAAATACTTATTTGCAGCAGTAACACACAAATCAATTATTAAAAAATAACATTGTGATTTCTGGATATTTTCTTTTAGATTATGTCTCTCATAGTGGACATGTGCCTATGATGAAAATTTCAGACCCCTCCATGATTTCTAAGTGGGAGAACTTGCTAATTTGCAGGGTGTTCAAAGACGTATTTTCCTCACTGTATCTAATGGTTTTATTCTTGATTTTCAGCCTCACAATAGCTTTTATGACTTTTATTGCCGCAGCTCTTGTTCTCATGATGAACAATTTAAACTACTGTCTCCAAATGTGTTTGAAAGGGTAGAAGCAAGCCTAGGTATCTTATGCCTGCACTAATGAAGCCACAGAGCACACAGTAATCATAAACACTTCTCTGAACTCTCCGGAGCAAGAAAATGTGAAGCTATTGAAACCATTCCTAATGCCAGATGTGGGATAGAGGGCTATAAAGCCCCCCAGTATTGAGCTGTAGAGCAGTAAAACTGTTCTCACAAATCACAGTGCTCCATCCAATATTTTTGGGTTGAGTTGGGGGTGAGGTGAGGTGTTGATCATTCAACATCTGGACCTGACTAATGATTTTGTCACTAAATGCAATCAAATCCTCAAAGCAATGCTCCAAATTAGAAAGCCTATCATTGACATTTGAGACAGTTATTCTAACAAAAGCAGGATAAACTCTTTCTTAATATCTATGATTTCAGAAAAAAAAAGAATGGCAGGTGTCTCAGTACTTTTGTCCATATAGTGTAAAGCAGGGGTGTCAAGCTCCAGTCCTGGAGGGTCGGTGTCCAGCACAGTTTGGTGATTTCTCTGATCTGATCCTACAATTAAGCCTGCTAATTACCTGCTGAGTTGAATCAAGTGTGTCTGATCAGGATGGTCACCAAACTGTGCAGGAATCTGGTCCTCCAGGACTGGAGTTTTACATGCCTTGAGTAAAGGCAGATGAAACAGATGGCTAGTTTGTTTGATTCCACTGCAACTTCTTATGTTGGTAGTTAATATGCACAAAAGTCATTCAGTCCAGTTCCTGAAGTCCTAACCAATGTGAGAGCTCACTTAAATGTATCTGTCATGATTCCACTATTGAAAAGGAATTGAGTTTTCTTTGGAAAGTTGAAAGAATGTAATTGTTTTGTTCCAGCCAGATCACAAAAATAAAAGAAGACTACTGTGGCTTAACATGATTTTGAATACAAATGTGATTACATTGGCCAAATAATAACAAAAATACATTAAGCCATTATTAAGCTGCCTGATTATTTGAGTGTGGGACTGTTGTCAGCACAGGATTGATACTAAACTGGTCGAAGTTATGACCATTTTATTAGAAAAACCACACACACACACACACACACACACACACACACACTCACTCTCTCATTTTGTGACCAGAAGGTCACCAGTTCAATCCCTGGGCAGGTCATGACTGAAGTGCCCTTGAGCAAGGCACCTACTCCCCAATTGCTCCTCAGGCACAATAAATACTGTATATATAAATTAGAATAGCTTGTATTTCTCATCTTGTTGTCCTTCACCAATGATCAGTATGTATATGTAACTGCACTTCGGTAGCAGGTTTCTCCACTAAAATGGTCCCTGAGTGAGGAAATAAGCTATATCTAATAAAATGACAACTCAGTGTAGACAGCTCTTGCCTTCTCACTTATGAATTATTTCTCATCATTATCAGGTCAGTGAAGATATGAGTTTTGGCTGCTTCATTTCATGTTGCTACTACATGACCTCACTGTGCTGTGCTTTTGAAGACAGGATATCAAAATTCAAGTCACTTTCATTTGCCACGCTGTATGTTCAACACCAATCATTAACATTCATGCAAACATCGAAGCTCCATTGACGTCAGTGTAGGGCAGTGGGCAGATAAAAGTCTTCTATGGGAGGACACAGATAAAAGCAAGTCTTCTGTCCTTGCTTATCAGTGAAATGACATTATATGATTGTGATTGTGTGGATGTCAGGTGAGCTAATGGATTTTTTATAGCACATTGCTTTTTAAAAATTCATAACAGCTGAATGTATAACAGCCACCAAAACACAAGGGTGTTATAGATTGTTTTCTAGTGTCTTTACAAGCTCCAACACCTTTTGTTGAGTTTGGATGAAATGAGCAAAAGTGCATCAATTCATACTTTGATGTGTAACAACTGAAGAAAGCAGAAGCTCAGCATCTCTTGGGCTGGTGATTCAATGCTGGGTTTGAAACAGTGAACAAGAATCAATTCTGTACAATATTCATAAGTATTGATCCAGGTAGAACAGTGCAAAATACAGTATTCGCCTCCACAAGGGATCTGCAGAAGACCAAAATTGCTCTGAATTTACAGGAAGCCAATTAGGTGTAGTTGCTTCAGCATACTTCAGAATACTTTGACGTGCTGCTCAAATGGTTTAAAAGCACAACTAAATTAATCAACAACTTCTACAGTTAAGCACACAGCCACATGCCCCCCACTCCTTTGTGCCCAGGCAAGTTTCTTGATTTACTCTCCCACACACATCTGCTGTTATTTATTTAATTGTTCTTTTGCATCTCATTATCTTTCCATTAAAGGTAATTTGTGCAACTTGCAAATCTACTTGCAATCAAAAATTCACAATCACTTCCTCTTTATCTGACGTAAAGGTAATGCATCTGGTTTTGTTCAGAAGAAGGTTCTCATTTTCCTTCTGGCATAGTGCACAGGTGTTGCACTAAGTGCTTCTTCATGTATTCCACTCACGTATATATCATGTATAAAGAAGCTAGCTTTAGACTTTTTTGTCTAGTTTCAGATGGTTGAAGCAACAATTCTATTATTTTACTGCTATAGTCAATAAAAACAACAAGGCTTTACAGTACAACGAACAATTAAGTCCAATCCATTAGAGGCCTATTAAGGAATATTCTGGATTTCTTAATATCCCACATCCCCTGCCACCAAGCAAAGGATTACCATAAGGTGCTTTTCCGCTGGATGGCAAGGTACAGTTACAAATCCGTGATCACATATTTTGTTATTTCCATTGCCAAGTGACCTGTATGCCCAAGGACCACGGCTGAATTTTGTTTTCCTTCATATTAGATTGCCAAGCACCAGCTCAAACAACTGTCATGAACTGTCATGGGTCATCACTGGAGTCAGGAAATCACCATTTCTAAAACCAGCTTGCTAATCAGAATGACCATCTGTGATGCAGCACCAATTGCAGAGTAAAACATGTGAAGTTCCTCAGCTATTGCTATGTTGTTAACACTCTGTAGAAAGTCAGAAATGTTCACAGTGTTGATGATCACACATCACAGGAAGCACATGATTATAAGCACAGGTCCTGATGCCTAAGATTTTGTTATACAATAATTTTGATATAAACTTTTGGACATTCATGGTAGAGACATACATGCAAGACATTGATAGGCAAATCTTATGGCTATATTTGCAACATAGATGTTCCTGTCACTAGCTTTAAAAAAGAAATCTGAGCTGGAAGCTTTCTCTATGCATATTTCAGATCAAACTACTCAGAATGACATTATTTACATCTCAACAACTGAATTATGCAGACATTTTGAAATGTGGTGGAATGCTTTACCCCTCGTTTTTGTCATAGGTAGCTTTATTTGATGGACACTAGAACTCAACCAGGGTGTGGATTATGGATATTATAAATGAATGTATTGTGCCACTCTGCACTATTTGGTGGAAAATCTATTCACAGATGTTTGGTAGAACTAAAGAAAAGAAGCCAACCAATGCATTTGCATGCACAAACACAGCAAGTGCTCATCATTCCCTAAACCCTCATGTGTAAAATAAGGTAGAGCTTCTTAGGAGTCCATTTTGCCTCCATGGGAGATGAGAGCCCATTTTTGCACATTGAAACACGCAGGGAAAGTCCATCAGTTTCTCTGACAGTGAGACGGCAGAATGTGGAGCCTGCACCTGAGCGCTCGTGTGATTTATGAGCCTGTGGTGCCGAGCCCACGCTCTGCCTTTAATTAGAAAGTGGGGAGAATGCAGCCGAGCGCTTCAGCGCTATCATCCATGAACACAGCACTATCTTTTCTCACAGCTGAGAATGAAGCTGTAATATCCAGCATGAGTGGACCTTTCCATGTGCTGCTGTGTTAATCAGGCAGTAAGTCTCGCGATGCTATGTGAGTAGACAGTAGCTTACAGGTTTTAGCATTAGCACATCATTAGCAATAACTTACTGGTAAAGAATTTTATTTCGGCTAAACTATAAAACAATTACAGTAGTCAATAATACGACAGTTCTCATTATACTAATCTTTATTCTACATTTTAAGCTTTGCTTGTGACTTCATTTGTACACAAACAAATGTTTAATTACCATTTTCCATCCATCCACCCATCCATTATCTCACCCACTTAATCCTTTGTCGCTTACTTATTAGGGTCCCCTACCCCCTCACTGGGTACAGGGCTTATCATTTTCCAACCTTTATACTTTATCACTTACAATTCAACAACCTGTATTTGTTGCTGTGCCTTTAAGACCAATACATGTAAATAACCTCTATTTGATTGGCTATTTTCTATATCATTCTAAAATAAGTCTAGCCTGGAACACTCCTTATAGCTTCAGTGTAAATGGATAAGTCTAGACTGCTGTAAGTTCAATCGGTGATCATATGACATCACAAAATCAAACGAGTTCAAATTATGCAACTTAGTTTCCAAATATACACTGTATTTAATGACAGTTAATACCAAATGTTGAATCTTTAGCATGGTTTGCATATAGCATCCTCTTTTATTTCAAAATCAGCAAGGACGATTCAGTTTTCTATAGTATAAGTCTTTTAAACTATCTGAATTAATTGTTTTTAACACTGCAAGTTGAAAGGAATTTAGCACATATCCATCATTATTACTGCTAAGCTTACTCATATTACTTCATATAGTATTAACTATCCTTACTTCATTATAGGAAATATCATAATGGACATATTATTGCATGGGAACTTCAGCCTACATTAAAATGAATACTCTGAATATTCCACTGTTTTTGAATGATATTTTATTAGTTGTAATATAGCTTATGATAACCTGGCACCATTGCTTGTATGTAAAGGTCTCAGAATCTTGGGGGCATCCTCAGGGTTGTTTCTAATATGTTCCTCCACTTTTCTTTAATAAAAAACACGAGTAACAGCTTACAGGATTATAGCTTTCATGAGATGTTTTATTCATGTTTATCCTGCCATATGTTTCTGCACACAAGATCTGAGCCTTGTCATAAAAAAAGCTCAAGGCAGTAAAAGAAGCTCTGACATCACTATTTCAGGACAGGATTTAAAAATGTCTTATGGAATATTTGATTACTTTCACGGTCAATCAAATTAGTTTAAATCTAGTCTAGTAAAGAGACTTATTTAGATGGATAGTCTGCACATGCTATATATTATAGACTTGCATGGCTGTCTGTGTTCCCATTAGAGGCTATAAATGTGCAGGAAAGTAAGTGTTTTTGTACAGTTTAACAGAGTAATCCCATTTGTTATTGGTAACATGTAGGCTACATGAATCCTGAGACGTGCCTCAAAGACATTTCAATTTGCTCCAAGAAATGTGAGGCACGTTTGAGATTTCAGTATTGCAGGCACAATATAGCCAGAGGCAGAAGAAGCTTCTATTTGAACTCTCTTTTTCAGTCTTGTTTATTTTTCCTCTCCTCGAGATATAACGTAGACATGGAGACCAGTGAGCAACATGTGAGCCTTTGATCAAGTATGAAATGGACTCATCTGAGAGGCCATGGCACTGCTTAAATGGCTGACCTTGGAAAACTGGGGTCTACGCTACATAAATAACTAACTCTAGCACTCTGCCATTACTGCCCAAATGCTTAACAAATGCTCCCCTCCCAAATCCCATCCTAATTAGATTTCTCAGCCTTGTATTATTCATTAGCAATGTGTCAGTGCAGTGCATTTTGCCTGTATCATTCGGGAGAGCTTGCTCCAAAAGCCATGAAAGGTTGAGTAACGCTTCTGTCAAATGAAGTCGTTTTCCTCTGGAGAATCTGCCATGATTTTCGCTCAATCAGCTGAAATACACTCAGTTATAGTGCTTGCCTGTGGACAACTCTATTCAGACACATCTATCCCAAAGCAAAGGTTTGCAATGCTTGTAAAAGCCTTTAATGTCATTACGGATCCTTTTCAAAATGGCAGACTTTGTTTATACTTTGACTTGACCTTTTACCATGAATTGCATTCCTAAACTTCATAAGTAAAATACACATGTTGAGCACTACTCGATTTCAGCAGCAAACATGTTTTTTCTGCTATATTTAAAGCAATTACCATCAAAACAATTACAACTATGCAATAATCTCCATTAAAAAGCCTTTCTTTAACCAAAAGGTACTAAGGCTGTAACTATGGGTGTCATACAGTGATGCTGAAAACAAAAGAATAAAAGAACATTTCAGAGAGAAGTATAAGTAATATTTTCTAATAGTCTATTAGTTTTAAGAATAAGCCTGAGAAAAAGGACAATGTGGTCCTGTAGAGTTGTTGCTAATCTCTAAATGAGGTTTATGTCAAAGAACCAGCTTGGCTAAATGGAGTATGTGTAATGTCTCTGTGTGGAGGACTAAGAAACAGTACTGGGAATTGTCAGTGCTGGGAATTGAGTGAGAACAGTCTGCCTTACTATAAGCCAAAGCTGAGTTGTGCTGAACTATTTTGTATTGGAGCTGCACTGGGTTCATTAAAAATAACTTTTTAATGAACAGTAAAGTGAGTTTGCATTCATAGCCATTGGCTTACTCAGAGATATTCTGTGAACATTTCTGTGACCTGTAAAAGTACTGGATTGAAGTCATGGATCACTGTCACTATGTTTTTTGTTGTGTGTAGAGAACATAATCTACTGTTTTGTTCTCTAATGTATAATACTTAGTATCATTGTTATTTTCATGTGCTTTGGTACAGTTATCATTATAAACTCCTTGTCACTTTACTGCATATTTTGAGCTGAATTCAGACTCAAATTTAAAGAGGAAAGTGATGTTGTTGGCATTGTTGTTGTTAAGGAGGAGACTCATGCAAGTGAGTTGGAGCCATGTGCAAAGGGCTTCTTTATTGTACAAACAACAACAACAGTAAAACACATGTAACTGAAGTAAACTGAATAACTGAGAGCCTCTGGGAAATATTCCTTCAAAACAGCCAAAACAAGGTACTTGAAAATGCAACAGGAGTCACTGATGAAACACTGGAGGCTGACTGAAACACAGGAACCTTTTCTACAAAAAATTCTGGCACAAGATTACTTGGAGAGATGGACAGGGTTTCAGCATACTGCTGACAAAGCTATCTGCTGAGCTGGTGAGAGTGCAGGGTTCATATCGGCTGTGTGATGGGGCTTAAATGCGTGCAGGCGTGTGATGAAGCGGTTATGTAAATAGAGTCAATATTCTAGTGATGGCAACCTCTGGTGGACAGGTGAGGAAGTGCATTGAGTGGGGAAAGAGCCCTGGGAAGTGCTGAAAGGCAGACAAGTATTTTAAGAGGCAACGGCTGTCCTAGACCATTTGGCGCCTTGGGCAAACAACCCCTATGGCAACCTAAACCCCCTCCACCCCATGACAAACAACAGCCCCCAGCACAACCACTGACCCAAACCCTCTGCTGTTGAACAATCAAAAGTTTCAAAACCCACCAACCACTCCCCCCAGGACGAATATTGGCATGCCACCCCTGACTTCGTGCTGCCATATCACCCATATCAGGAACCACCACTGCTAAGAGGTGTTGGGTGGCAGGTGAGTGTCCTGAGCCATGTTGACTATTATTATTATTATTATTATTATTATTATTATTATTATTATTATTATAGATGCCACAATTACATTATCATAAATTATGCACATCAATGTATTTATACACTTGATTAATGAACTAAACAAATGATAGTATTTTCCTATATTATGCATCACAGTGTAATATGCCCAACATTTGATTTCCCCTGTTGTATATACTGCTATATTGCTACTAACTCTTCCTGAAATCTGAAGGAAACTGTCAGAACAACCATGCTGATCACCATGTGGGTCATTGTCAGAGCAAAATATTTTATCTTCAGTCTGGGAACCAGCTAATTTTGCACAGTTTCTTCTACTGTATATTTATTGTATTTTCACACATTTTAAAATCAGTGTTGTAAATATATGTAAAGTAATAGTGACAAACTACCAAACATTGATCTGAAATAAAAAAATTAAAATTACAGGCCATACATAGAGTCAGCGTAGAGTGTCTTTATTACTAAGTAAGTAAAGGCAGTATTGAAATGTAGACAACATTTGCAGGACTGTGGATTTCTGCCATAAATAGCCTTTCCAGATATTGATAGCTAAGCCTGTAACCCATACTGAGCTGCAAGCAGCAGAATTCTTGACAGTATATGTTCTGGGTTCCAGTTTACATGTGGGTTAAAGACAGTGGTGGGAATGCCCAGTGAGTCACCTTACTAATGAGCTCATGAAAGGTTTATATTTAGCCTTGTATGGACCTAAGTACCTTGAGCTCATGAATTACAGCCCTCTCTCACTAATTATCCTACCGAGAATACATACCAACACTTAGACCCCCTTTCTAGCTGTTATGAAAGCAGTTATGTCCACTGGGCTCATACACACAAAATTGAGGCCATTTTTCCCCTCATACCCAAGAGATGATATATTGATGTTATTGTTCTAAACTTGAATGTTTTCTTTTTTAATCTACTTGTGGGCGATGTTTTCAGTCCAGATGATCTAATTAAGAGTTATGTGGGTAGAATTCCACTGTGTTTTGTGCCCTCTCCCAGTGCTCTTTAAAACTATTATTGAACTTTGGCAAATCTCGGGCCTCCTAAATCTGTTTATAGAGTATAGAGTAGAGTATGAGGCTAAATAATAGTGCTGTGTGATATTAATAACATTTCATGACAGTTTCCAAGTGTCACAGCAGATAAGATTTAAACTTCTTTTAAAAGGTTCTTATCCTACATTTTCTTGTGTTTTGCCCCCTCAGGTCCACTAATGTTTATGTGGGTTGTAATTCATTTTTAGAGGATCATTTTCCAAGTAACAAGGTTATTCTTTTTATTGTGCTTTAAAGACTAGTATATGTAAATGACTTCTTTTTAAACTGTAACAGTGTGTACATAATACAATAATGTATCATGCATCAATAATATAGAATTATATAATAATATAATAATTATATATACAGTATAAACAATACCATACAATTTTGAAGAAAGAAAATAGTCAGGATGTTTTCTCAATGACATCTAATAGAATACAGCCAAATGGGCTCCCATTGGTTAGGATTTCAGAAGCTAGAGAGCTAGATTAACTAAATTAAATACCAACAATTGTGAAATAATACTTCCTTGTAGTTATTCTGGAAGTCCAAGATGCATCACTTTAAATTCAAGCTGTACCAGGTCTGTTCCAAGCTTTAAGCAAGACAAAAGGAAATAATTTAACAATCATGTCCATGTTTAATCTACAAAGGCAAGTAATACTAAACATTAGCATTAAAATGCTACTGACAGTCTAATAGGGATGCTAGATAAAACGAGCATTAGTTCATTTTTCATTGCTTATTTATTTCTGTTTTATGAAATCAGTACCAGTACATTGGTACAGTTGACCAACCAGCAACCATTGGTCAGTCAACCAGCACTTTTAAACAGTAGTTGAATTTGGCCCGTCTTCAGGATCAGTTTGTGTTACAGCTCAGCAGCATTCACATACAAATGTGTTTCTACACTGAAAGAGAAAGCTGCAGATCAGGACTGTATTGATGGAGTAGCGTGACATTGGCAGCACTATTAGCACTGGGAGAGCCAAATGAGTGAGTGTGCAGCGAGCAAATGCCGCTCAAGACTAATGATGATGATCTTCACTCAGCCTCAAGGGCAAAATGTGCCTCTTCTCATACTCAAATTAAAGGTAGGGAAACAAATACATGAGTGGCAGACACCAACGCTTGTGTTTATTACACTAAGTCATTTAACGTTCTCAACCATAACATGTATTGATAATTAAGGAAGGTTTCAAGGAAAGAGGGAATGGAATGAGTGCAGATGAAGGTATATGTGGGCTCTGGTCTCTGTCTAATATATGAAAACTAATTTTCAGTGCAGAATTCTAATGACTGTCGTGTCTCGGTTCGCTGTTGTGTGATAGTGTTTTCCAATCTACTCTGTTGAACATATTTTTCCCAGAATTCAGAGAGGAGGCCATAAAATGAGGAGAGAGGGTGGGGAATGGATTGTGAGAAGATAAAATTGTAGGAGCCAGTTATTTTGGAAATATTTTCATTTTTGTGCTTGCTATCACTGTGAGCAGTAGACAGTGTCTCAGACATTGTGATATCTATTGTTCATTTAGCACAGCCACTCAAGCGCTGTGTCTGGATCTGCCACCCCATGGAGCACTACAGACAAACAATAGTGTAGCAGGTACCTGTCAGGTCTCCAGGTGATAAATGTACATAGAACAACCAAACAACTTTGTTTTAAAGGCCATATATCATGGAAAACCAGATTCATTTCTTTCATAAATATAGATTGATGCATTATTTTTAAAATTCCCAAACATACCAATTAAACCCCTGTTTATACAATGCAATGACTATGGCATTAATGGCTACTTTGAATTTTTTGTTATTGTGATGTCATGTAACACTTTACACAGCCACTTATACAGCCTATTGTAGTCTAGCCCCACCCTTTCACATTAAAGTTAGTGAGAATTTCAGCCTGAACTGCTTTTTGAGGTTTGATTTACAGTCTTAAAGGCACAGTAAGAAAAACAGGCTGCAAGGTTGAAAATGTTTTTGTAAAAATGAGTTGATTTCTCACATAAAAGATTTTATTGTAAATATTGTTTTAAAATATTTCCATCTAGAAACTAAGCTGGAAAACCGGCCTGTTCTAAACTGCTTTTGTGATGTCACAAAAAATGTGTTTACGTTTGTTCAGCTACTCCTCCTACAGCATCTTAGCTTGTTTATTCATTTTGAAGAATTTTTTTAACTTATACTGTCAGCATATTACAGAGCAGCCAATCAAAACAGAGATCATGATTGTGAAAAAAACAATGCAAATGCAATACATGTACAATGTAGGATGTGAGCCTTTTAACATACCTTAGGAAGCAATTTAGTGCATCATAAAATTATATTTTGATTTGATAATAATGATCATTTGGTATAATGTCTCTGTTATGACTATTTACATATTAGTGTAAATATTATAAACAATAACAACAGTAACCAGGTCAAATTCTGTTGTGTGAAAAATCACATTGGCTAAATTGGTTGATCTTAATCTTAATCTTAATGTGAGAAATATAATTTTAAAGAATACATTTGACTGGATTTTTATATAATCACTGTAATATCAGAACCATGTATCTTGCATTTGATGCATTTTGCAGATGCTATTATCCAGAGCATTTCAGTCATGTCCTTCCTGGGGACTGAACTGGCAAACTGGTCACAAGACCAGATCCCTAAGCACCAGGCCACGGCTGCCCCATCTTCATTTCTTCATTTTTTCCCCCTTTATTTTACATTGTGGCACAATTGAATGATGAATAGACCTATACAATATAATATAATTTCTTTAAAATACTTTGCATGATAAGATAAGAATGGGCTTTCTGTAAAAATTCTGTAATGGCCTGCCCTGTTCCCGGTGATGGGTTGGGGACTAAC
>BRDA01028551.1:0-11462 GCA_036984385.1 Crenuchus spilurus | reverse complement strand
GAGCATTTGCATTATCAGTGCATTATTATCATTATTATAGTAGTCATAGCATTTTAGTATTAGACACTATATATATATATATATAAATAAAATGCTAAAATACTATAATTCTGTACTACATATAATGACAATAATGCACTGTTAATGCAGATGGTCATTATATATATTATATATTATATATTATTGCCTATATATTTTATATTATTATCAACAGTGATACACTAAGTAATAAAACACTAGAATATTTCTTTAAACTCTGCTTTGTGTGAACCTAAATTCTACCTCTGATACGTACCATACGGCAAACAATTAAAGCCAATAGTTTAACCAGTAATTTCAAATTAGCAGTGCTGGGGGATAAGAGGATTAGATGTTAGATGTCTGTCTAGACGTGGTCTCAGGAACAATATCTCAAGCCTCTGTAATTACACTGTTCAACTCAAATCTGATTGGCTAGTCCCAGAAAAGGCCTAAAATCAAATATATCTCTTACTATAACAAGTACACTTACTTTATTTTAAAACTACTTGTACTAGAAGCACACTACACTTTTCTAAACATGCATCCGTATGTATAGATGTCTGTCTAATGAGCAGATAGTAAGAACTAAAGAAGCAAAACTGCAGAAAGCGTTTTATGGATTATTTCATATAAGCAGAAAGGAGATGCAGTATTATTTTTGTCCACAAGGGTGTGCTAACGCAACTTCCTCTGCATGGATACTACACTGTAATTGTCCAAAGGTGTTTATCACTTAATCAGTGTATATTCTTCAGCTCCTCTGATGTTGGTGTGTTATAGAGCTGCACACAACACACTGAATGTGACCAGCAGACTGATGAGCTTTTAAATGTCAGTATTTCATTGTAACTCTAAAAAGTAATCCTGATTACTTTTTCACAAATTGTAATTGGATACTTTTAAATATTACTTTTGGGAAAAGTAATCTAATTACTTATTACTTCTGCATGATAACAGATCAAGCTTCTCATAATTTAAAACAGACAGTTGATGCTGAATCAAAAAAAAGGCTAAAATAAGTCTTTTTTTTATGAAATGTAAAGTTTACAGAGCTGGTCATTATTTATTTGTGTGTATATGCATGCTGTACTGCTAATATTATGGAGTGGCATTACAGTGTTTATGTAAACGTGCAGAAACTGTTTAAACCAATTAAAGCAGACAGAACGAGCACGTAGAGCGACTCAGATGTAGCAAAAATAAACAATAATTGTATATTTTAATTGTAATTATGTTCTCTTGGAGACAAGACATGTAACTGCTGTGTGATTACATTAATGTCACATGACCTTGTTACAGGAAAATAATGACATTACTGTAACATTGACCCCTGACTCTGTTCAACATAGTGCTGTGATAGCCAGAATAAGCCCTACACTGTGTCCCAAACTGCCCTAGTCACTGTACAGTGGGGTTAACGGTGCCTGAAAACATAGTGCAGAATTTTCAGTTCATTCAAACAATCCCACAGTGCATTGCAATAAGTAGTGTACAAATACTCTGCATGTGGGAAGAGATTGAGAGAGAGATAAACAACAAAAAATGTGTTTCCACAGACCTACGATTTAAAGTGTCCACAAATTATACGGCTGCATAAAATGTGCATCACTGCGGCCTTAACGCAGTTTACTCGTGCTGTGATTTCACTATTTCACTTTGATTTGCTGTCTTCTGAATTATACACCAGGTTCTGGTTTGGGCACAATCGCTTAGCACGTCAGCTCCAAAATCCTGCGGCAGAGATTAGATTCTTTTCGATCCAGGACGTCTTTAATGAGCTCGTGTTGAACGAGGAGCCCAGTTTTTCTCATATTCCTCCCCAAGAAATAATCACAGGACACAAATAAACAAGTTTTGGAAGCACAGTGTGCTGCAGCCGGAGTCTACCCACCACAAATGTAGAACCAGAGCAAGAACCCTCCTGCTGAACTTATACATATACAAGAAATAAACAAGATAAACAGTCTTAAACCAAGGTTACAGTGAAAATATGTCAATACGTCCAACTTCAGCACATTACAATGCACAATTTAATGGAAAAATCATATTTACACAATTATCCACCTACCAGTGACTCATTTAGCTCAACACTGCATCTGCCATATTAGACTAGCTGATGTAGAATTAATTTTAGTGATGAGAACCATCTTAAATACAAAGTTTTCTGATCTAAGATCAGTCTTCTGTCAGCCCTGCTGCTGTCTGAAGTAAGCCTAAGCCTAATTCTGTTCACAGCCGTTTTAAAAAGCAGAACAGTCATTCTGCTGGTCCAACATTGGGATAAATTATCATTTTTTGTATATCATTAACCTAATTATGCCTCACACTTCTCCACATGCCTTAGAGTTGATTAGTGAAGACTTGTTCGGTGTCCACATTTTGTTTCTTCAGAAAATGAGCTGTGAGGCTGATGTTGAACGCAATAGTCAGCAGGTATTTCCACATTTAAGGACACAATGGCTATGTTCAGACCATATTCCATTTTTCGGCTTATCTAGAATGTATCCAGATTGATTTTTGGTAGTCAGGACACCCTAAAACCACATGAAATCCCATTTTTGCAAATTTGATCCAAGTCACATTTGGAAGTGATTTGAGATTTGTACAGATCCGTCTCAGTTCAAATCGCCCGCTCAAATCGGATTTTGAAGTGCCACACACAACACGACAAAGAACAACACAACCCATGAAGCGAGTTCCAGGTTGCCAGGTCCCGAAAAATTCTCCAGTCTACTGTCTGACAGAAAGCTGCACAAGTTCAAAACTAACCCAACATCTAATCTAATCTAGTCTATTCACAGACGTTTGAGTAAGCTATAATTGTTTTTTACTAGTCTTAAATCTTATTTTAATCTTTATTAAAATATTTATTCATCTATATTTTAATCTGACTTTTTAAATTTAATTTAATATTACTTTTTTATTATTTTTTAAGCTTTTTTAGTAATTAAAACATAGCACTCTTACCTCTACTCTTTAATCTATATTTTCAGATCCCTACACTGAATCTTCTAATTTTAGAAAGTTTATCTAAGACATCTCCAGCTCTGTTATTCCTACTGTGCTACTATAAGAGTGGCAACCCTGAAACCATGTCGGCAACACAGATATGCTTGTGATGGCTGGATGGGCAAATCCATAATAGTGCGGACAGTCATCTCAGCGCGTTGGATTTGCAGACTAATTGATGTTCAATTCAGCAAATAAATAGAACTTTGCTGCATTGAAATGAGCATAAAAAGGGCCCAAACATGTGACAGATACCAGTTTTCAGAGAGTATATCAGGGCTGTAAAGCACTCAGACACATTCAGATGTAACAATAAAGTATACAGTACGTACGTAATGACACCCCAGAGAGATAATAACATGACTGAAGCCCAAAAGCCCTTAAAAGGACCCAGGCTTGAACTGGTAAGTAGGTGAATCCAGGCTGTGAGACTTTAATTACCGGCTCGTCTCTCTGGTGGAGAAACGTTAAATCTGTCTCCTGAGTTACAGAGCCACCTGCACACAGGCTTCAGGAAGCTGCTTTAAGCTAAGACAAAGTTTAGGAGAAGTTTACAGATGCTTCAGTCTCCTCTGTGGCCTTTTTAGTGGTTCCCCCTCACGGCACCCCAGCCTGGTTCACGTGTTCTAGGCCTGGGAGCAGATGCATATCCTAATCCTTTGATAAATCTGCTGTTGGCTGCACCGTGGGGCCGAGCTCTGCAGGAGGCAGGCCTGAAATGCACCCGCCATCAGGCTCCACTGGGAGAGCAACAGAGGAGGAGAACCCTTAAATCAGCTAGAATATCTCAAAGAGTGTCTGGATATAGTTCATAAGGAGGGATTCTGCAGTACTGCACATCAAAACACACTGAAGAACTTCAGCCAAGTAGCTGAAGCTCACCATAAGATTCAGCTTCAGGCAAATCACAATTACGAGTTGCAAATGCAAATTTTTCATGCAAATATTATTTAAATGTCACTGACTTTCAAAATAATGCAATCTTGTACAAATGCAAACTTATGCAAAAGGTTGAATTATATACTGTATTGATTTTCTATGTGAATAAAGACACATTTTATCAGATGAATATTTGTTTTTTATTTTTTCCATCAGAAATTTTAGGACGATTTTTTTAGGACGAAGTCTCAAAGAGCAACATTTGAGCAATCTTTTCTTGGCTGTCACAAAGAAACATGCTATACATTTTTTTGCATGTTTTTGTCATTATTTTAACATCGAGATAAGCAAAACAACAAAAAAGTATGGAAATCTATTGACATTCAGAGGTTTTTCATTATTTAAAAATGTTGCACATTTGGGTCCCGAGTGGCTCAGCAGACTAAGATGCTGACACTATGACCAGAGGATCGCAAGTTTGAATCCCGGTCATGCAGTTTGCCCTCAACAGTCGGGGTCCAAGAGAGCAAAAATTTTCTGTGCTCTCTCTGGGCGCATTGCAATGTCCACTGGCTCAGGCGTCTACTGATTGGTCCATTTGGCGCTGGGAATCCTGCGCTTTCCTCCGAGCACGTTGGCTCCCCAGTGACTGTGTATCAGCGGTAGTTCAAAAAGAGGCGGAGGCTGTATCACACGCAGTGGAGGAGGCTTGTGCTTGTCTTCACCCTCCTAGAGTCAGGGACAGTGCAAAGTGATGAGGAGAGTCCCCTAGTGGATGGGATGGGTTAATTGGCTGCTACCACATTGGGAAGGTGATCAAATTGGCGTAAGTGTAAAAAAAATGGTCTGCATTGTAGGTTTATACTAAAGTCATCCAAACTATGAAGAAATACATCTGTAATTATTTAATAAAAGAGGAGATATTTTTAATAATGAGGGGAAATTAGGGATCTCATTAACATCTCATTAGTTTCTCCTTTACAACGACAGCAGATGTTCACAGGAGAATTTTGTTTACGTCTGCTCAGATATTTCTCCTCAATTATAAACTTTAGTACTCCCACATCTCGTCTTGAGTTGTAGTAGTGGTCTCAGTGAAGTCTCACCCTTTGCTCAGATTTGCCAAGATAATGCAAACTCAATACAAGCTCAAAGATTTCTCATCCAGGTCTCACAGTCTTCTCAGTTTTTATACTGTGAATAACTATTATCTCTTACTGTCTTGTTCTGTGTCTCCATGAGACATTCCAGGAGAATCTCAATGAGGTCTCAAAGAGCAAGATTTGAGAAGTAAACATTTCCTCAGGGCAGTCGCAAAGAAACATTGTATACAATTTTTGTTCATTATTTTAACATAAAATTACGCAAAACAACAAAAACGAATGAAAATCTGTTGACCTATAACGTAAATCTAAATGTAATTGATCATGTAACTGTATTTCCTTATAAATAACAAAACTATCGACTTTTAAGGGTTAATGTCCAAAGGAAGTGGTTGTTGTGTTATTCTACGCAGGCCTGAAAGCCTTTTTCGTTGATATATTTGGACATTAGGGAATTGGTTGGGTTAAGAGTAAGAGCAGTAGGTGGTGTATTGAGGTCAAGCCCAACAGATGAAAACTAATCATTCATGACTAGACAAAGAGCACAGAGATACACCAGGCACAGAACAACAAACCTAGGCAGGTTAAATCCTTTCATCTCCCAACAGAATGCACCATAGTACCCATATTACACTGCTAATGCAGGCCAGAGTCAAACCCGCATGTTCTGTGTCTTTCACATAGACTATACAAGTAACGCTATGTGTGGGCATGATAAGCATTGGCAGTATGGATGTTTGTTATTATATAATGAAATATATAATGAAAGAATATTTAGATCAGTTATCAAGAGCCCGAAAATAACAACAACATCAACAACAACTAGTCTTTGCTTGTGGTGAGTTCTGCAGCCAGCTGCACCAGTTGGATTGTAAGTAGGGGTCCATCCTAAACCCAAAGTTAAGAGTAGATACAAACACTCACAGTGCATCTTAAGTAGTAGTGCGACAATATATCAGCAGTAGTTTGAAAACAGGAAGTGGCTGACTTCACATGCACTGGTTCCATGTCTTCAATGGTCAGGGGCGGTGCCCTGGGCAAAGAACCCCTTTGACGCATGTTACAAAAATCAAGAGGTGCGCGACCTCACCCCGCAATAGCATCAGGGGCCAACATGCATGGGCGGAGCCAAAAGGACTGCGTAATTTTTGGCATACACACCCTCGCGCAATTTGCGATGTGTGAAGTTATAAACTCTGCTGGCACAAAACCTCAAGAGGGCGTTGCCAGCCAGTCGTGCCACCCCTGATGACATGCCGCCCTGGGTGGCTGCCCATACCGCCCATATCAGAAATCGCCATTGTCACTGCTAGTCTTCACCCTCCTAAAATCAGGGACAATACAACTGATTGGGAGAGTCCTAGAGATTGGGTGGGTTGATTGGCTTTTCAAAATTGGGAGGGAAAGTCTAGCTTTTGGAGGATTCTATTACAAAATTCTCAAAATATGAAATATTACATATTTACATTCAGATTTAGATTTAGATTTCAGGCATTTAGCAGATGCTCTTATCCAGAGCGACGTTCCAATCGTGCTTTGCTGTTAACCCAGCAAGGATCACTAGCTAGTCAGTATAGGATGGAATTCAGAAGATACCCCAAGCGGAGATGCTGCCAAATACAAAAGTCAGTATGGTTGCCTAGATACACAAAGCCCAGCCTGATTGTCAAATTAAGAGTACAACCATACGCCTTTAATAAGTACAGAATAAGAGATATAAGGCTCTAAAAGAGGACAGAATCTGGATGCTCGTCTTCCATGAGTCTTGAAGGATGGTGGGTCAAGCTGAGTCAAAGCTCGAAGAACAAGTACAGAGAAGCTGGTCCTTTCTTGGCTTTGTAGGCCAACATCTGAATCTGATGGGCAGCTACAGTACAGAAGAGTACACAACAGAAGAGTTACAACTTCAAATCATGCCACCATGTTCTAGATCAGTTCCAGGGGCCTGATGGCACACATGGAGTGACCAGCCAGGTGAGAGTTGCAGTAGTCAAGTCTAGAAACTGAACAAGCACCGGGGTGGCTCTTGTAGTAGATCATGTTCTTCCAATATCCACAAAATGTTGAGAAACTATTCTAACTATACCCTCATCAATCTCTCTTCTGCGCCGAGGCTGAGCTTAACTTTCCTGCATTTTTCTCGTCTCTTTGTAAATGAACTGCGTTTGGCTGAGGGCTAACTTGGCTGGTAAGATTATCCACTCTTAGCCACTGCATGTTCCTGACTGTGGGGCAAAGTTGACTCACGGAGGGATAGACGGGATGGTGCTGTGAAGCTCAGGCAGCTCCACTGGCTGTAATAAGAGAACGATCCATTGCGGAGAGGCAGAGGGGAGAGAAGCAGGGATAAGAAGCAGGAAGAGAAGAAGACAGAGGGATAAAAGGGGACATTAAGGCAGAATGGCTGGTGATCTAACACTCTCTACACTCACATCCCCATTCGCTATGACAGCTAGACACCACTGTCACACTGTATGAATGTGAGTTGGACACGGTACACAGTCATTTCTCACTATTACCAGCAGATCATGTTTCAGATTTGCTCAGTGCAGACTTACCATCGTCTACACGTGCTCAGCTGACCTCAGATCATTTTTGCCCCAAATATTTGATCAAACTTTGAGATTTACACACTTGTGAACACACTGTGAGAACATCTGCCCAAAGCCGTGGGCAGCCCTATCCACGATGCCCAGGGAGCAGTTGGGAGTTAGGTGGGAGTTAGCCTTGCTACCCACCCAGGGATCGAACCGACGACCTTCCGGTCGCAAGACCAGATCCCTAACCACCAGGCCAAGGTAAATCCTGATGATGTCTGGGCAATCAAGCTGTGGGCAGCCCTATCCACGATGCCCAGGGAGCAGTTGGGAGTTAGGTGGGGGTTAGCCTTGCTACCTATGCAGGGATCGAACCCACAACCTTCCGGTCACAAGACCAGATCCCTAACCACCAGACCAAGGTAACCCCTGATGATGTCTGGGCAAGTGAACCCATTCCTACACATATACAACACGTTACATGTGTTTTGAGCCATTCTGTGCAATTTTAGCTCAGAATACCAAACCCAAGCTAAAAAATGTGACCTGGAGTTGCCATCTGTTCCAAAAAAATATGGGAATTGGGAAGTAAAATGCATTTTAGCATCAGTATGAGACATAATTCATCCTCTCAGATTTTTGACACCAGTTGACTGTTGTGGAAGTTCTGATCTGACTGGGCGATGGACAGCAGTGGTCAGCCATGACACTGGAGATAAATAAATAGAGAGAGTCTGAGCTGCTAAAGAGTAGACGTTGCTGACAGGACATGTTCTGTCTCCCCTAGGCAGTTCTGGCATGTCTTTGGTAAAATAATGTGCCATATTGTGATGATGCTTCATTAGATATCTCCTTGAATAAGACTGATGATACTACCACCATCGTGCTTCACTGATGGGATGCATTGTTTTCTTTTCTCCAAACATAATGCTTGTCATTTATGACAAAAAGATCTAATTTACTCTCTTTTTTAGTTTAGTTGTTCCAGTAGCCTTCTGGCTTGACCATGTTATCTTTAGCAAACAGAAGATGAGCAGCAATAATCATTTTGGAGAGCAACAGCTTTCTCCTTGCAACCCTGCTATGCACTCCATTGTTGTTCAGTGTTCTCCTGATGGTGGATTCTTGAAGTTGGGTTTATTTGTGACCTCCTGGGCTGTTACACACCTTGGCGAGGTCTTTGTTTGTCGACCACTCCTGGGGAGGGTAATGATGGTCTTGAATTTCCTCCATTTCTACACAATCTGTCTGACTGTACTGGTTGAGTCCAAACTCTTTAGAGATGTTTTTGTACCCTTTTCAGATTCTGATTTTCAGATCAGATTCTAGGTCCCTGTTTTTTAAATAAAACAGGGCGCCCACTCACACCTGATTGTCGTCCCTTTGATTGACAACACCTGACCGAAATTTCACACTAAAATTATCAGGTAAACATACGTTTGCCACTCACAGACATGTAATACTGGATCATTTTCCTCAATAAAGAAATGATGAAGTCTAATACGTTTGTCTCATTTGTTGTTTTTTATCAACTTTTTACGACAATCTGTCATTCTGATGAAGTTTTAGGTCAAATTTATTCAGAAATCCAGAAAATTCTAAAGGATTCACAAACTTCCAAGCGCCACTGTATTGTTCGCAGGAACTGTGTTGATGTAATATAATGTACTGATGTGGAAATGATGTACACTGACTCAGGATAATCCCAAGCATTACTTTTTCAGTGCACTGACTCGGTTCCTTTCTTTTCTACCCACCACAAAAGAGACAGACACATTCCATCTTTGATTGTGGCTGTGGAACAAAGCCCCGCCCCCCGCCCCCACCTCCTTCCTCCACCTGTCCGAAGTCTGCCTGCAGGCTTTTCCCAAACACTCCACTCCCAAAACCACCCACCCCCACCTCTCTCTCTCTCTCTCTCTCTCTCTCTTTCTCTCTGTTAACTTCTCAAAGTCAGGAGAGCACACCCAGACAAAACAATGGCCATCCTTTCTTTCCCACCCGCCCTCTGAAAGCCACCTGCCCTCAGGTATGAAATCCTATCACTCAGCACAAAATGGCTAGATTAGCCCAAATTCATTGGAGAGGGAGATGAGATTCCTGCCTAGATAACATGCCAGGCCACAGGTAAAACGATCTCCCTCAGCTCATTTTATTGGTAGTTCCTGGAAGCCTCGGTTTTCAACACTGTCCTCTTGAAAAGAAATACTCTGATACTCTGAAAAGCAGGTGTCAGTTTCATGTGAATACATGTTAAATACACTGTTTCAATAAAACAGTTAATAAACCTAAAAGATTCAATTATTCTTACACAAACTCATCAATCGGCTCTGCTAGCACCACCACGTCAGTGTCACTGCAGTGAGCCCGACCCACCGCCCAAATAAAACCAGCCCTGTGGGGGTCCTGACCACTGGAGATGAGGCTGAAAGAGGGCAGAGAAACAGACGGGCTACGGTCTGTAATTGTAGAACCTGTGTGGTCAGCAGAGCTGATAAAATGGACAATGAGTGTAGACACAAGGAGATGGTTTTAATGTTATGGCAGATGGTGTTACCTGTCCAAAAGTTTTTAGACACCTGTTCGTCCAGCGTTTTTCTGCTTGCAGTATGTTTCTGAAAGTGTTGTACACTAGACGCAGTGAGGATGCATCACAATCTCTACTCTAACACATCCCAGAGGTATCAAATTGAGCTCCATTACTTCAAAGATTGTTGACCCACAACTCAATTTTGGGCGGTTTTACACCTCTCTGGTGACTTTAGGCTCATGCACGGTGGCTCCAGAGCATCCCGTTCTCCTGGCAATGCTTTTCTATGGAGTTTCAGTTCAATTCACTCATTAGAAGGTGTAGCTGGATGCTATTGGACATACAGTGTAAGTTGATACAGTGTATATTATTGATGTGCTAATGATGAGCGCATGTGACTCAAAATTCAGTGCATAGGTTTTTTTCAGCAAAGCAGAAAGAAGAAGAAGGAGAAAAACTGCAAAGCAAGCGAAGTAAAGTCACCGTAAGCCAAAGCACAGCATATGAATAATGGAAAAGTAGCTGCTCACATCTGAGAAGTTCATATCTCCAGAGTGACTCTGTGTGTGTGTCTTTTATTAATATGTAGCTGCTTGACAAATGAGTTATCGGCACAAGACCCCACTCTGAGTGTGTGTGTGTGTGTGTGTGTGTGTGTGTGTGTGTGTGTGTGTGTGTGTGTGTGCGCGCGCTATTAGCTCTGGTCCAATCTCTCTAAGTGCACTGGGCCATTTGAATGTCACTTGTCCTTGGTATATGACCACAGTTGACAGGCCAGTTTTATAGAGCACTGAGCATAATTTTGCTCTCTGTCTGTCTGTCTGTCTCTCTCTCTCTCTCTCTCTCTCTCTCTCTCTCTCTCTCTCCTGCAGACAAACATCAAGCCATTCATTACGCATAATTATATAAAACACAGATTATCTGAACACTGCCAGCGCGACAGTCAAAGACAATTCTAGACTCTTTGGGGGATAACAATCACAGTCTCACTGACAGAGAGAGAGAGATAGAGAGAGAGAGTTGGAAAGAGAGAGAGAGAGAGATAGAGAAAGAGAGAGAGAGAAAGAGACAGAGAGAGAGAGACACACACAGAGAGAGACAGAGAGAAAGAGAGAAAGAGACAGAGAGAGAGATAGAGAGACAGAGAGAGAGACACACACAGAGAGAGACAGAAAGAGAGAGACAGAGAGACAGAGAGAGAGAGAGAGACAGACAGAGAGAGAGAGACAGAGAGAGAGAGAAAGAGACAGAGAGAGAGAGAAAGAGACAGAGAGAGACATACACACAGAGAATGAGACAGAGAGAACGAGAGAGAGAGAGACAGAGAGAGAGACAGAGATAGAGAGAGAGAGAGAGAGAGAATGAGACAGAGATAGAGAGAGA
>BRDA01028548.1:11911-34968 GCA_036984385.1 Crenuchus spilurus | reverse complement strand
AGTTTAAACTTTTGATCTGTGATTTGTGTTCTATTCTGAATAAAATATTAGATGTTGGCACCTCCACATCATTGTGTTCAGCTTTTATTCACAATATGTTTAGTGTCCCAACTTTTTTGGAATCCGGTTTGTACATGAAGATGGCCAAGGCTACAAGAAGATTGCCAACACCCTGAAACTGAGTGGCCAAGATCATCCAGCGTTTTAAAAGAGCAGGGTCCACTCAGAACAGACCTCACGTTGGTCGTCCAAAGAAGCAGAGTGCACATGCTCAGCGTCACATCCAAATGCTGTCTTTGAAAGATAGATGCAGGAGTGCTGTCAGCATTGCTGCAGAGATTGAAGAGGTGGGAGGTCAGACTGTCAGTGCTCAGACTATACGCCGCACACTACATCAAATTGGTCTGCATGGCTGTCACCCCAGAAGGAAGCCTCTTCTGAAGTCTGTACACAAATAAGCCTGCAAACAGTTTGCTGAAGACATGTCAATAAAGGACATGGATTACTGGAACCATGTCCTCTGGTCTGATGAGACCAAGATTAATTTGTTTGGTTCAGATGGTCTCAAGCACGTGTGGCGGCAATCAGGTGAGGAGTACAAAGATAAGTGTGTCATGCCTACAGTCAAGTATGGTGGTGGGAATGCCATGGTCTGGGGCTGCGTGAGTGCAGCAGGTGTTGGGGAGTTGAACTCCAGTATGTAGTGTGAAATAATGAAGCAGAGCATGATCCCCTCCCTCCAGAAACTGGGTCACAGGACAGTGTTCCAGCATGATAATGACTCCAAACACACTTCTAAGACAACCATTTATTGAGGAGGCTGAGGGTAAAGGTGATGGACTGGCCAAGCATGTCTCCAGACCTAAACCCAATAGAACATCTTTGGGGCATCCTCAAGTGGAAAGTTTGGATATCTGCCAGCTCCGTGATATCATGGAGAAGTGGAAAAGCATTCCAGTGGCAACCTGTGAAGCTCTGGTAAACTCCATGCCCAGGAGAGTTAAGGCAGTTCTGGAAAATAATGGTGGCCACACAAAATATTGACACTTCAGGAATTTTCACTAAGGGGTGTACTCACTTTTGTTGCCGGTGGTTTAGACATTAATGGCTGTATGTTGAGTTATTTTGAGGGAAGAATAAATGTACACTGTTATATAAGTTGCACACAGACGACTTTTCATTGTGTCAAAGTGTCATTTTGTCAGTGTTGTCCCATGAAAAGACATACTTAAATATCTGCAGAAATGTGAGGGGTATACTCACTTTTGTGATACACTGTAGGTGACTATTGAGTTCTACTCTTTATTAGCCAGTTCAGCACCAGTTCTGAACTAAAAAACTGGCCTCAAAGCATGTACAGGCTGATCAACTACATCTGGGGGAAAATATTCTCATGGTTACATTTCCTTAATCACAGGTGTGGAAAAGGAGAAAAGAAAAAGAGTATCTAAAAGTGAGCTCGGAAATTTCGAGCAATGAAAAAAAATAAACTTCCACCGCCTCATACTGAAACTGAGCGAGATTGAGACTATATATATATATATATATATTTAAGACAAATGATGTACATGTAAACTCTACATGGAACTGGTTTAATTGAACATGCCTTAACAGTGCCAGTTGGGATTAGTACGGCCACTGCTGAGTTATGGTTGTAGAGTGTGTATATACTGTATTACTACACAAAAGTCCACATGGAACTGGTGCATTAACCCTTTGGAGTCAGCAGACCCGCCTGCGGGAACAAAACCAAAATTCTGCGAGACTTTATCTTAGAAACAAAACATACACCAGAAACCTTAAAGGGTCTACTTTTCAAATATATATATAGCTGAAACTAAATATGTTTTTAGATATTTGTGAGAGGAGCTTAAATAAGCAGAGACACGTCTGTGACAGTGAATCATAGCAAGTAAGACAGCTACATGATTTTTCCCGCCAAAATGACATGTTCCATCATTCACATAATGACATGGTGATTCCGGATACAGCATTGGTAAAATATGTGAAATGTGGATAATGTGCGAAGACCCCGCATGAAACAAAAGATCCCTCACCTCTCACCTGAGCCCAAATATTAATTTTAGGAACCACTGAATGAGTAAAACAGTGCGTCACTTCACTTTAGTTAACAGTGTAGCCAGAACCTCTGTTTATTCAGTTCTGAGCTCAAAAGTCTTGGCTAGAAATGTTTAGAGTGTTTGTCACAATATATCAGCACATCTGAAAACAGGTTTAAGTCTAAGTTTAGAGTAGATTTAATCAGAATATAGATGTATGAAACTCTTACTGTTCTGACTCTGTTGTTGCTGAGTCTGTGCTGAACTAAAGCCTGTGTAACACTTTGGGGAAAATAATGTTAGATGTGTGTCATTTGTAAAACATCAGGACATGTGAGACTACATCAGAGTGTCTGAAACACCCTCAGACTGCAGGGGGTTAACAGTGCCAGTGGGACTAGGAAGAGGAAGAGCCTTAGTTGCTGGGGTGCCCGATGTGGATTTACAGTTATGCTGTGAAGTGGGTATACTGTGTTAATTTATGTAGTGAGCATGCATTAACTGTGCCAGTGGGCCTGCGCACGGCCTTAGTCACCACAGAGGGTGACGAGGATATATAGTGGAGACTAAATGAGGTCTGTGAAGTGAGCTTGGAGGGGAAACGAGTTGAGAATTCTGGAGGTTTCGTGGGCTTAATTTAGTTCTACACTGATGCCCACCTGATGACCCCTGTGAGGAACTCGTGAGGTAGTTAGTAGATGTGACAATGTGGTTAAATTGAAATGAACTGGGTCTATAATTAAGCACATGATTGTTGTCACCCAGCGGTGGACTGGCGACCTGTCCTGGGTTTAGGTAAGATAGTGGAATGCCCTGTCCTGCGCCTGGTGAAGGGGTACTCACCCTAACCCTGATCAGGATTGAGCAGATTAGGTGGATGGATGATTGCTGCCATCGTATCCTGTATAACCTCATACATTAATTATAATATACTGGTTTCTGACTACGGGTTATACTTATTTAACATTAACATGATCTCAGACATTAGACTAGTGAGAATAAACTCAGCCAGAACACAAACACACTCCTAACCAGGTCATCAGAGACCCAAACCCGCAGCAGCATTCAGATTTAAATAGATCTCTAATAAAACCACCACAGCAGAAGTGAGAAAGACACAGGAAATGTGTCACTGGTGTCTGTTACCCCAGCCATATCTCCTCCAGTCCACACTAGGGCTGTTCACACTTCACACAAGCACATCAGGTCTCTGTCAAGGCCACCAAATCAATAAGAAATCACAGCCAGACGGGAAAAATGGCCCTGGATCATCACTGGAGGATGCAGAGGTGAGTAGATTTTAGTGTTAAAAACCATGTCTTTACATCTGTGTTAAGGTCTGTATGACGGGCAGCATCCTAAAGAGTCAGAACTGTTCACAGAGCTGACACTTATGACATTAAACGGTTATTGTGGTGCGTGTGGTCTGTTGGGTTTTATATATGCAGGGTGTGTGTGTGTGTGTGTGTGTGTGTGTGTTGACAATGTTAAATATGAGCAAACGTGTAACTTGAAACGAAATATTTGACTCACTTGAGAGCCAAACTGATAATGGCTATAAAATAAGACAGTTCACCATTTTCCTAAAAAAATAACCACGTATATAACGTAGAACAGTAGCTTTACATTAAACTAATGAGAAAACGAGGAAAAACACGAAATATTGTGAGTAAAGTAGAAAGTAAAGCACTGACGACTCATCAAACCGAAAAACATGAGGCTACGTTCATCACATACTAAAGGAACACATGGACTCCCTCTAGTATAACATATACAGAGTTTTTCTTTGTACAGTGACTATATTTTTGTGTAATCAGAGCTCACTTGATGTCCTTTACTTTGTGTTAAAATTTCATGATGATGGGACCAATAGAAAAGCTCCACTTGGAATAAAATGTCTTTACAGGGAAACTTTCTCTGCTCGTACTTTTCTTTGACGTAAAACTACTTTTACTAAAAGTAAAAAAAGTTAAACTAAAGCATCACTGTGTTAAAAGCGCTGCTCAAAAAGGCATCTGTGGGCTAACAAACTGGTCCTTGTGGGCTCGCCCCTCCCTCAAGGGGCGTGTCATTGTACTTATAAACTACAAGAAAGCATCGAGTCTAAACATCATAAAATCTTATTTTTTGTAAGTTGTTGATTGTTGTGCTTTTTACAACAGTGGCTTTGTTTAGCATTCAGCGTTTCCAGAGCACGGATACAGATCAGGCTTAATTTTACTGGAGTGGTCACCTGCTCAGCCAATCAGAGAACAGTATTTCATCTCTGTGGTGTTACAACTGGACAATTACATTCTGCATATAGAAACAATTTTACATTGTTGTACATTAAAACCTTTTTGTCTCTTCTTTTACAGTTTCAGTGCCAAAATGTTCACTTTCCTGTGTTTGGTTCTGCTCATGAGTGTCACTGTCGGCGAAGGTCAAACCACAAACCATTCAGAAAGTCATCGGAGAGATGGAGTAATAGACAAAGATTCAACAAACACGTCTAAAGACAGTATTACAACTGCTATAGCTGAGAGCACAACAGCAGGCAGCGCTTTAGCCACCACTTCTACAGCAAAGTCCTCACCACCTGCACCCCTACAGAAGGGATCCCAGCCAAGCTCTACCACAGCAAACTCCCAAAGTACCCAAACTCAAAGATTCTTAATCAAGAACATGGAGTTCATTATAATCGGAGGCCTCATGATGGCCTGCATTATCCTGCTGACGTCGACTCTCCTGCTGAGCTGTAAGGTGTGCTACCTCAAGAGGCAACTCTCCAAAGCCAAAAGAAGAGGGGCGCAGGATGAGCTGCACTCTGAGAAGGCTTACATGATGAATGATATTACCAAACCAGAGGAAGAGGAGATGAACCACAGAGGACCAGAAGAGGCAGAGGAAGCTGAAAAAGCAATGGAGGCCATCGTGGAAGCCACTGATGAGGTCACTACTCAGGTCTCCACAGAGAACGAAACGCCAGCCGTCGAGTTCACGCCTGAGCAAGAATGCCAGATACCCGTGGAGGACGCAGTCAAAGCTGAGTAACGAAAATACCAGCCAAGAGCACCACAGCGCCAACTACTGGTGGAATTCATCTCAAAGCATTTCTGCTAATATTGGATGAAGTATTATGACTAATACAATTTTTTTATTACTATTATAATAATAATTAATAATAAATAATAATTAATAAATAAATAATAAATAATAATAATTAATCATTTATAATAATTAATAATAATTAATAAATAAATAATAAATAAATAAATAAATAAATAATACATAAATAATAATAATAATAATTTATTATTATTATTATTATTATTATTATTATTATTATTATTAATTATTATTATTATTATTATTAACTACTAACATTATCATTATTAGTATTACTATTGTTATTATTATTATTATTATTATTATTATTATTACACTCCTTGCTTTTGGTCACCTGGAGCAATTATACCCAATTTTGAGAAGGGTGAAAAAGGTTACATTTAAAATGTAAATGACTGTAAATTAACATCATATTAGAATAATGTATAACAGAATAATTACTGATAAATCTTTTATTAAAAATCTTGTTCTTAATTTAATTAAAGGTTCATTACACATTAAAGTGACATTTTAAGCCTTTTTGTTTCACTGCTGATCAGTTTGACTTGTAGCTCCAGAATCCAGAATCTCTGTTTACTAGAATAATTAATTTTGAATAAATTATTATTCAAACAGTATCAACATTAAAGTAAAGAGACTTGAAATGTCAATTTGCATGCAGCATATTCAAACTATATATTTTAACATTTTTCCACAATATTCTAAGCCGTGCAGCTGCACTTTGTTGTTTCTTTTTATCTAAACTGTTATTCTGTCACTTTTCTGCTTTAATAATAAAACATTTACATTCAGTCCCTGCTGGTGAATCCTGATGTGAAGCACTTCAGTTTACTTTTACATCTTATGTTACATCACTTTAGGCTTTATAAATGCCAGTCTACAGGACATTCTCCTCAGAACTGAGGCTGAAACTGATGGACAGGAACCACCGGCGGGTTTCACAGCTTGTGAATGAAAATCTCTTCACTTCCAGACAAGAATGACTTCTAGAAGTCAACGCAGGTCCTTCACAAGCAGTTTGTGAGAGAACTCTCCACAGAGACCTGCAGAGCATCAACATATGGAGCAGAGTGGAGAGGCCTTCAGCCTTGTGTGTGTCCACCACAGTTCTGAGGAGAATGTCCTGTAGGCTGGCATTGTTAGCACTGCTGGTAGACCTGTATGACTGTACACTTCATACACCTGCACATTCAGCTACTTCCTTCACACTCTGACCTTTAACCCCAAATACAGTCACTCCTTTATCATTAACATATGAGACATTCACTGCACTGTACCACCTCTTCCTCTCACACACCCTGCAGGTATTTATAGCCTCAGCATCCTCATACAGCGCCACCTGCAGGAGCCTGAAGGCTTAGAACTGAAAGGTCACTGGTCCAAACAGGTAAGAAAAAAAAACAGAGCTAAAGTGCCTTAAATATGGCACCTAACCCCCAAATGTTCCCCAGGCACTGCCACAGGAGGCTGCTGCCCAGTACTCCAGGTATGTGTACTCCAGTGTGTGTGGGTATGTATGTATTATGCAGATTAAAATAAAGCACCTCTTCTTGTGTGTAAAAGAGAACATGGGCACCAAAAGTAACCAAACAGCCACAGACAAGTATAGACCCACAGACATGGCACTGAGAAAGAGCTGCATTAGCAGGCAGAGGGCACGGCTCTGCTGGGCTCCCTCCGAGAACTCCAGAAGAATGTTCCTTTTCCAAGAGGGCACCAGGCTGGAGACACAGTGCCAACGAAAAGCCATTCGGAGCTTCCGCCCTGGCCCTGCTTTCTGCCCACACACACACACACACACACACACACACAACCTGGCTGACATGAGCGATGTGAGACGATTACTAATAACCCACTCCGTTTGGCTAAAGGTGTTCAGTAACTAACATCTTGCTCAACCATTCGGTAGAGCACATTTAAGTCACATATCTCACTGAAGAAGGTGTTGAACTTAACACAGTGTGATTGTGTCATCTCTACCAATCGGTAGAGGTATGTTAGGCCAAAAAATGTAAACTAAAAGACAGGAATGCAACATTTTCTTGGCAGTAATTTGGAATAACGGGACAGTTTGAAGGCTGTTATCCAGCGTATACCCCAGTCAGCACATTTAGACATCTGCTACCGGCTGACAGTGAGGTCAGGATACGGGATGATCACCACCACCTCATCTCCAACTCTGCAGCAGAACTGTGTTCAGAGTTCTTCTGAGCTCAGCTCAATGCTGTGCCCTCTAGCCCTCCTGGCATTAGACATGGTGCCAGTAGGTTTAGTCCTGTAGCTCATGTAGTTCCTTTCAGACGTGTTCAGTCTTCTCTCCTCATCACCAAGCTCGCTCAGACCTTTCAGGCAGTACTTCAGGTCCAAAAGCCATGAAACCCTCTCTGATCAGATTATCATCAGAACTCCTAAACCGCATCACTTCAGAAAAGGAAACGAGCAGCAGTCAGACTTCCTCAAATCTAATTCCACAGGAACCCGGAACGATGCACATCTTAGTCTAAAGTGCTCTTCATGTATTTCATGTATTTAACAGAGCGTCTCAAAAACGACAATAAGGTGATCGCTAATGAACTCCATAAACAGTCATATTTAATATTTATTACATGTAATTACTTTAATAATTAATTCTGTTTAAATAGTCCATCCATCCATTATTACACCCACTTAATCCTTATCAGGGTCCCCAACCCCCTCACTGGGCACAGGGCATTATCTCAACAAAGCCCAGGACAGGGCGCCAATCCATCACTGGGTACACACACACACACACACACTTTACAGTACCCTATCCACGCCGAGAGGTGAATGCACCCACCGCCAACCACTGTGCCACTGTCACTTACTTAAATATTTTAATTCTTTGAGATTCTGGATTTCAGCTGATCGTGAGTCATACTGATCAACTTTTAGTTTATTTCTCCTCTTTATTTTTTTTTATGTAATAGAAGACTTATAATGTTATTAAATCTTTTATTGTCTGATTTTATTAGCTTTGTATGACTTTTGTGTTCCTGATTGTATGTTTTTAAACTGGGTTACTGTACAGTGTCCATAGGAGGAAAAATGAATAAATAAAAATAATAAAAATAAACATTTTAAATAAAAATATAAAAATAATAATAAAAATAATAATAAAAATTTAAAAATAAAAATAATAAAAATTTAAAAATAAAAATATAAAATAAAATAAAAATAATAATAAAAATAATATTACAAATTTAAAATAAAAATAATAAAAAATTTAAAATAAAAATATAAAATAAAATAAAAATAATAATGGCTTGAAATATGTCACTTTACACGACTGTTTACGTTTTAGAATGTAATTAAGAGCCTCACTGCCATATTATGCAGCACTGGGTGGCTGCTCCGATTTAAAATCTATTAAAAACAAACAAACACGTAAACAGAAGAAGAGAAATAAACAAAAGAAGAGTAGAGATCATCAGAATGGTGAAGACCCTAAAGCAGAACCACTGAAGTCAGCACTTCTTCTTCCTCTCCATCACCAGCAGGCAGGCTGGGGCTTCTCTACACTGCATTTCTTTCTCCTCTGCAAGCCCCTCCCTCTGCCTCTCCACCACTCCTCCACACACAGCCCCTCTGCTTCACTCACAGCGACAGTCCGGAGGCTGCCAGTGCTGCATTGGAGCAGCTCGGGGGGTTCACCTGTTCTCCCACTGCACCACTGAGCCTGGAGATCAGAGAAGCTCGCAGACAGAACTGGAGCATCGTGCCCGGAGGTTTGAGGAGGTTAAAGGGCTCACTGGAGGAAGAGGAGGACATCAGTGATAAAGAGGAGAGGGAGACATGACACGATGAGGAGAAGGTGAGTGATGAACGATGCAGCCGAGCACACCTGAGACGAGCACCTGCGTACGGTGACTATTGAGCTCAACTGAAAAGCTTCCTACAGTGCAGAGAAGACCTTTATCAGTCAGCGCTTATTTCTCTTCATCCGTTTAGCTTACTACAGCCGTTCTGCCCACAGCGGTCCAATCAATAACACACAGCCAAGCAATTAACAGCAGGAGCCCGTCACGTCCATTATGTAAGCAAATACAGTCCACAAGTTTGTGGACACACCTTCTAATGAACATTCAGCTGACACAGGTGTACACACAGCTTGTGTTGATGCCAGGCGTGGGCTAGAGCCCCCCAGCATCGTGGAACTGCTCCATCTAGTATTTTTGGGATTAGTTGATGGAGTTGGGGATGAGGTGCAGTGGTGATCACTTTTGTCCAAATATTGCACCTGCAGGAAATCACACTCAGTAGTCACTCTTTAACAGCAGTGCCCAGTCCTGCTTCTGACGATCTACCAGCGGGTTCAGATCAAACTAACCTATTAAAGATGACCCTGAAGGGCTACTTTACCTGGATCAGGTGTGAATGAACGTTACACTTATATAACATCTTTCTCAAACCCACGGATGCTTTACAATTAACTCAGCAGCCAATCAGACACCGCGTACTCTTAACCAGAAGCGGTCGTCCACCTGGAGGACTGCATCCAGCACTAGAGGCATCACCCAGGACAGAGTGCCAACCACACCTGGGCATACACACACACACATCAGGGTCATTTAGAGCCAATTCACCTGATCTCCATGTTTTTGGACTGAGAGAGGAAACCCACACAGACACGAGGAGAACACAGAACCTCCACTCAGACGGGGAAATTTAGAGGTGTGATCAGGTGACCACTAAGCCCCCACGCTGTGCCCAGGTGTAGTAGATGTGGGAGTTAAACTCTGCAGGATGGTGAAACAGGATCAGTGAGCAAACAATTAAAATGTGATGCCACTTCACAAAATCCTGCAAACATCACAAACGTAGGAGGTGTCAGTCAGTCTTAAACAGTGAGCTGCAGGATCTTTACTCACAATAACGCTCTGCATAAGTATCTCATTATTAATCCAATGCTTTTGTGCAGAAACCAATTAAAAATCACCATTTTAAACTTTCCTTAAGCATCACTTTAATAACAGCTGCAGAACTGTCCATGTACGAGGATGCCAGGTGTGCCAATGCCAGCTATTACACTTAAAATGCCCAGCACCTCCCAAAACGGACTGCTGTAATGCCGAGCACAGAGGCGTCAGCAGCTTTAAAGACAAGTGTTAATTCACTAAATGTCAAATCTTACGTGACTCTTTCCTAAAAAGCAGAATGTTCTAAAGCTCTAAGATGGGTCAGGGTGGCAGGAGAGTATGAAGAATTATAACACAGCTGGATTTTAAAGTGGCCCATGAGTATCAATAAAAACCCTCCACCTGGAAGCCGTCCAGACAACAGCGAGGCAGCAGAGCAGCACCAGGCTCACTGAAAGGGGAGAAAGGATAGGAAGGTTACAGAACTGAGGTCCAGCATCAGCATCTTTGAGAAGATCATTCCACAGTAAGCCGAAAGCCAGTCCAGTAGAGGATATGATGGAGGCATGGCGGCTTGGTGGTCGCCTCTCAGTACCGCGTCCACTTCTGGGTGGAGGTTCCGTGTCCTCCCCGTGTGTGTGTGTATAGAAGGGTGGGGGGGTTGTCAGGTGAATTGGATACTCTAAACTGTCCCAGCACTGGATTGGTGCCCTGTCCTGGCCACAGCTAAGTCAGAGTAATTCCCTGCGCAGTGCCCAGTGAAGGGGTGTAGGGGGACTCACTGTGACTTTGACTAGAACAGTTAAGAAGATTGTAGGATGACTCCATGTGCTCAAACTTTTGCTATCATGCTTATAAGATGTTTGGAGGCCACAAGTGTGTAATGAGGGATGGGCAGAATTGGGGTACGTGAGCTTGTTGGTTACACTGGTTATGTAGAGGATAATCAGCCGCAGGATGGTGCTGACAAAGGCATTAATGTCATGTAATCATTGTTTACTGCACAGGTGTGCACTGAAGATGAATGAATGTGCTCCACTGTCCTGCTTACTGCTGCTATCGTTGCTGCTGGGCATCACCGCGGCCTGTCCATCGGTATGTTCCTGTGACGAAAGAGAGAGGGAGGTGGACTGCTCCTGGAGGGGCCTGAGACAGCTACCCAATGGCCTACAGCCCAATATCTACTCCCTCAACCTGTCTCACAATCGGCTGGTTGATCTAGACCATCACCTCAGCCCGTACACCCACCTCCGCACTCTGGACATCTCCTACAACCGCCTGTCTCGCCTGCCCACCTCTCTGCCCCGCTCGCTCTGGGACATCCGAGCCTCCGGCAATCGCATCCGCCTGCTGGAGAAGAACGACACGGTCTACCACTGGAACCTGCGAGCGCTGGACCTGTCGGCGAACAGGCTGGAGAGGGTGGTGTTCATAAACAACACCCTGCCCAACCTGAGGGCACTCAACCTCAGTCACAACGGCTTCTGGACTGTGCCTACCAACATGCCCCAAAACGTGGAGGTAGCGGATCTGTCCCACAACACCCTCGTGCAGATCCTGCCCGGGTCTCTGGACCGCCTGTCGAAGCTGTCCCACTTTTACCTGCACGCCAACCGCTTCTCCACCATAAGCGAGGGCGCCTTTGAGAAGCTCCACAGCTTGAGGCTCATCACTTTGGGAGAAAACCCCTGGGCCTGCGAAGACAAGGCCAACATCAGCCACTTGTTGGCTTGGACCAGGCACACCTCGGCCCGTGTGCTGGATTGCCCGTGCCACACGTGGCCCATCTGTGGAGAGGTGCATCTGGCCAGGACAGGAAGCTGGCACTTTGCCTCCTACACTCTGTCTCCATTTGGGACGTCCGAAAAGAAGGGCGCTTCAACGCAGTACTGGGCTGAAAAGGTGCTAACCGCTCCACATCTCACCATGCAGGCTCCGAGAACTTCCAGTAAGCCGGACGAACATGAGGACTTCCTGTCGACCTCCACTTCAGATGCCCTCTCCATCCTGACCAGCCAAGCTCCTACAGACACTCCACTGACCACAGAGGATCTCCTGACTACAGACACGTTCTTCAACACCGACAGAGCCCTCACGTCAAGTACGCGGAAGACAACCACTCTCCGCACCAGGAGCGTCAAGAGAGCCAGTCAGGGGCTGGGCAGAAACGCCAGCCCAGAGCCTGGCACCTGGAATACATTAGTAATTTCTCTGCTTCTTCTCATAACTACAGATTTACTGATGTTATAAGAGTTTATCTCTCATCTGTAATGTCATCTGAACACGTCTGCATTTCTAATAACTCCTGCTCTCATTTTCCATCACCTTATTCACAAGCTTCCTCCTCTTCACTATGAACATGCTACAGACAGGGCACAGTCTGTCACGCTGGCATCAATCTGGATAATCTAACTAACACCAGGTCTTAATGTGCCATCTGTCCACGCTAATGACCACCACTCCTATAGATCACCAGAGCTGCTGTACTTAAACAGGAAATGCACATTAAAGACTTTTTGTATATTTGTCTTGACTGGAAACGTGACTGTTTATGTCAAAAGAGCTTCACGTGTTCACACACACACACACACACACACACACACACACACAAGCTTCCCTCCATCCAGAAGAGATGTTAGTCTGTAAAGCACCAGCAGGGGGTGCAAGACATCTGTAGTGAGGTAGTGCTGTATATGAAGGAGCGCTCAGAGTGATGGTCATAAGTAAACCTTTATGACTAAGTCACAGACTGACAGTCATTAGCACAAAGACAGAGATTCTGTTACATGTCCAAAAGTCTGTGGACACCCCTACTAATGAAAACAATTCAACTGCTTTAAATGCTGCCAACAGAATAGGACTAAACATGAACCTGCTGGCACCATGTCTAATGCCAGGCTGGACTACAGGGGCATAAAGCCTTGACAGTACAGACAGTCCAACAAAAGCAAAATACAGTCTTTGGTTTCAGAAGAAACAATATAAGCGTATTATTATTTATATATAATATATAACGATGAGCATCAGCCATCAAGAGAGGCGAACAGTGCAGTCCTGTTATATTTGTAGGTGAAAACCTGGGAGTCCCACAGACTCTTAGACTGAAGAGTAGATTAGATTGTGTGATTGGCACAAAACAGAATCTGACCTCCACATGTAACACACATCTGTACAGTGACACACACTAGTGAACACACTCAGCTGTAAGAACATGTGCCCGAAGCGGTGGGCAGCTCTATCCGCGGCGCCCCATCAGCAGTTGGGGGTTAGGTGTCTTGCTGACCAGACCACAGATGCCCCGTGGAGTCAGACTGGAAACTGAGATACATTATACTATGATGCCACATCTGAGTCCTAGATTACAAGCTGCTGATCACTCTTGGCAGAACTGTGGGCACTGACCACCCTGAGGTCTCTCCCAGTAGCCCTGCTGACGTGATGATGATTAAATCATGAGCACAGTTTCATGGTTTCATGCTGGTCTCCTCCACTTCAGGTCTGCGTCAGGTCTTCCTGGTAGAAACTCAGCTAATCACCAAATGCAAAACACAAACAAAAGACTAATCAAATCAAACCCTGCTTTGTTTCACCGAAATCTGCTGCCATTACCAGAAAAAAGTGCCCATTTCCAAAGAAAAGCACCACACATCACGTGACGTGAGGTCAGTCTCTGTATAAAAGCCACACGTTAGTGCAGCTTTAATACTCAACAGTTCACATCATCTGGTCTCAGTGTGACGACGAGCACAGGTGAGCATCCACATCACACCCAGCAGCTCATGTCTAACAGATATCTGTTTAAAACGCAGGTACAGGAAGTGTGTGTGCATCACTGTGAGGTGAAATCAGCAACAAATTCACACTTTACAGCTAATTTAACTTCACACACAGCAGATTTCAACATTTATTTTATATTATTAAATGACATTTCCACACTGCAGTTCATACACTAGTGCATCTACAAAATTTACAACATGAAAAAAGTTAGTGTGTTCATAAATAAATAAAAAACGCTAAACAGTCATATTTTATATTCATTACATGTAAAGTTACATTTACAGCCCTTTTTGTTTTAATGTAATAATTGTTTTAATGTAATAGTTTACCCAAACTCTAAATGAAATATTCTAATAATAATAATAATAATAATAATAATAATAATAATTCAGGGTTTCTCATTTTTATCAGCTATTAGTCACACTGATCACTGTTTTTGATGTGGCACTGTATAAATCATATGTACAAAATAGTCATCTTTAAAAATGTATTTTAGATTATACAGCAGTAAAAATGAAATATTCTAATAATCTGAAATTCTGGATTTCTGATATTTATGAGCTATAAGCAAAACTGATCAACATTAAAACAGAAAAGGCTTTAAATGTGTCACTTTAAATGTAATGAATATAAAACATGACTTTGAATTATTTATTATTTAATTATAAACAAAAATCTACTTTTTCATGGTTTTCTAATTTTATAAGAATAGGTTTTAGCGCTAGAATGTTACAATTTAAAAGCTTTGTATTTGCACTAATATTACAATAATAAATAATAATAATTCAGGGTTTCTAATTTTTATCAGCTATTAGTCACACTGATCACTGTTTTTGGCATGGCACTGTATGAATCATATCTGCAAAATAGTCGTCATTTAAAATGTATTTTAGATTATGCAGCAGTAAAAATTAAATATATTAATAATTTGAGATTCTGGATTTCTGATATTTATGAGCTATAAGCAAAACTGATCAACAGAAAAGGCTTTAAATGTAATGAATTTAATACATGACTGTTTTTGAATGAATTATTTAATTATAAACAAAAATTTACTTTTTCATGATTTTCTAATTTTTTAAGAATAGGTTTTAGCGCTAGAATGTTACGATTTAAAAGTTTTGTATTTGCACTAATATTACAATAATAAATAATAATAATATTTGTAACGTTTTTCTGGCTAATGTGTTGGTTTAACCCTTTAAAAACCTTTCCTCAATACTGTTTATATCAATATTTGATTTAGTCAATCAATATTATGTTAATTGAAGTGCGTTGCTGCTGATAACTCCATGAAACTGAGAACATCTGGAACCAAACTTAGTTTAACTCACATGAGCTACTTTACTCAAAATAAGACTTCTTAGTTTTTAATGTAGTTATGTTTACTTGTAGAGTTTTTAGAATAAAAACTGTTAAAGAACCTGTTTAAGTCCCTTAGGCACAGTACTGTATGAGCTCAGAGTGGTCGTTAGTAAAAATACGTTAATTTAATTCACTCTCACTAGCTTTATTTAAATACAGTAAACATTAAGACTTTTCAGATAGAAAAACTCACATGATGATTAGGACTAGTACTAAGGAAGCTTACAGGAAGGAAAATACAGAAATATTTGTATAAAATGTAGAAATTGAGATTTAATTAATAATTAAGAGGTATTTTGAAGGAAACGACTGGATATTTAGGTGACTATTGTGTTATAGTGTGTGTCTTGCAGGTGCAGATCTAATCTAACTTATAGAGGCAAAATGTGGGCTCCAAACATCATCATCATAAAAATAAATAAATAAATAAATAAAAATAAATAAAGAATAATATTAATTTTAAGACACCCAATGACACTATAATGATTTTAGCAAATTAAGTTTGAGAACATCAGTAAAATAAACTGTGGAATACAAATCACTAGAAAATAACAAAAAACATAATATCATTTAAAAATGTAATTAAATTACATTTTATTAACTAAAATATTATTATTAATTAAAATAATTATTACTTTAAGAACTGTTTTCATATAAAAAAAAATCCAGTAACTGATGTCCAGACAACGCTGAACATTTATAATCTCTAGCTGCAGTACCATTTAACCCTTTAGCTGCAGAACGTCTTTCTTCTGCACACAGGCCTGAAGGAGTAAGATGGCGACTCGCAGCATAAACCAACATCTACTGCTTTTGAGCATCATGTGCAGTTACCTGAAAGCTCAAAGTTTTGGAGGCCTCAGTGTTGGCAGCAGCGCAACAATCTCTCTGAACACCAACAACAGCAGCAGCTACAGCAACAGCAACACCAACACCACCACTACAACCTTTACCACCAACAGCCAAACCACCATCACCCCCAACGATAACCAGCCTTTGAGTTCCACCAGCTCCAGCGCCAGTCCAGCCACGTCCACCACACAGCCAAGCACAACCAAGCCGAAAACCCAAACAAGCAGCTTCTCGTCAACTCTGGCCAACAGCACCGGTTCAACTCTGGCCAACAGCACCATCAAGAGCCCAAGTCCTCCAACCTTCACGTATAGCAGAACCACCGTAAACAAACCCTCCTCAAGTGCCTTCACCACCTCCTGCTACAGCACAGGAGTCTGGCTTTTCTCCACAGTGGTTCTGGTCCAGCTGATGCAGTAGCTGGTGGAACACCTCAGTTGGTTTTGCTCTATTTCACATCAAAATACTCCAGAAGCATAAATAAACCACTGCTGTAGAGCAGGCGTGGGGAACTGAGGACCAGTGCAGTTTGCCGAGTTCTCTGCTGTAACACAGCTAATCCTGGTGATTTGTCTACTGTGTGTTTGAGCAGGAAAGTCACCAAACCGTGCAGGACTCGGACCCTGCAGGACCCCAGTTCCCCACGCCTTCTAAAGGAAGAGTATGTACAACGTCCTGTCTCGATTCTACAGAGTTCTTATGATATAATACTGAGAGGTAGCCCTGTGTTAAATGTGTGTGTAAAGTACATGGTGCATTAAATATAAACCTCATTTCTTCACGTTTTGTGGCGTCCGTTAAAAAAAGACAAAGGAGAGATGTTCAGATGAGAGTTCACACTGTGTGACTGTTCTGTGTCACACTGCAGGAGATGGTGGCAGTAAAATTATATCCAAATTCTTTATTAGACTGTGTGATGCTGCAGTTTTAAAGTCACATAAAGGCCCGGTTCTGACTGGGGGTTCTGAGACAATTCATTCTTTAACAGGAAGTCCTCTGTGATTCTGTTCTCATCTGGATCCACCACCTCTGAGTTTTTCCTCGTCCTCAGCCAAATTATCTACTGTTTTTTAGTAAACTCAGAGCTCGTCTGATTATTTTAGTCTTTTAACCACCAAAAACCTTCACAAATCACATCAACACATATTAAAGCTTCAGAAGAGCCATTTAAACATTTTCCACTCTAAACCCTACCTGAGTCTCATGTGGAGGAAAAAGAAACTAAGACCTGTGAGAAACTAAAGAGTGGAGCTGAACACTAGAGGGCGCTGTGAGTAAGTCCTGTTTGAATGGGAGTGAATGGAGCTAAAACACTGATTATATTTTTACTAGTTTAATGCACAATATTTTAATTTTAGAAAGTTTACAAACATAAACTGATCTATGACATCTAATCAGTGTCTCTGTGTGTTTATAATCCAGCCCAGGTTTGTGCAGTAAAACACTAGCTTAAGCATTTAGGCTGCTGAGTGCTGATTGGTTAGCGAGCAGCTGCTCTTATTGGCCGAGCAGAGGCTCTGCTTTAAAGTCTTAATTAAAACTGGTGTTTAAAGAAACATAAAAACATGAAAGCAGTGCTAAATTGTTAAATTAAGTTTACTGTGATAAACAGTATTTGTGTATATAAACCGAAGTGATAAACCAAAAATTCTGCTATAACACTTCTATAACTCAGCGAGATTTCATCCTAGAAACAACCCTAAACACACCCCAGAAACCTTAAAGGGTCTATTTTTTTCAAAATATATATAGCTTGAATCTTTGCTTTTTCATGCGATCTTCCATTCATATGATAACATGGTAGTTTGGCACATATATCAGCAGCCAAGAAATGTGTGAAAACATACATTTGGTCTCTATAAACAAAGAGCGCTCACCTGAGTGTTCACACCTCTCTCATGAATATCCAAATAATGAGTGTCGCCTCACATTAGTTAAGCTTTAGAAATAAAACCACATACAATGTGTAAAAACTGTAATGAGCAGTGTGTAGCCAACACCTCTGTTTTTTCAGTTCTGAGCTCAAAAGTCTTAAAAAATGTTTAGAGTGTTTACACAATATATCAGCACATCTGAAAACAGGTTTTTGTAAAGTAAGTTTAGAGCAGATTTAATCAGAATATAGATGTATGACACTCTTACTGTTCTGACTCTGTTGTTGCTGAGTTTGTGCTGAACTAAAGCCTGTGTAACACTTTGTAAAATAATTTTAGATGTGTAATTTGTAAAAAGTCAGGACATGCCAGACTACATCAGAATGTGAAATATCCTCAGACTGCAGGGGGTTAAGAAGATTAACCAATTAGAAATGACAAAACTCTATACACGCCCATTCATGTTGGACTTCCTCAGCAGCGCACTCTAGTGTCTGACGAACCAGGACAACTACAGTCAGTTCTTGATATAGAGCTTCTCTGATAAACCCTCAGAAACGGTCTCCCCTGATAAAGTAATACATCATTATCGAGCTAGAACCCAGCAGAACATGAGCTCTGTACACAGAACCAAGCCTTTAGTATAAAAACGAAGTGAAATAGTAGAGTCTGGAGCTGGTGGTGGCTGGGTTCAGCAGTGATGAAGTATCCTACACATCTCCTTTACGTCTGACCAAGAACTTCAGGACACACAGTCATGTCCTCTCATCAAAAACTATTTTTAATGTACACCTGTCAATACAGACACACTAGTGCATTTCAAAAAATTAGAATATCATGAAAAAGTTCATGTGTTCATTGTGTCATTATATTAAATTAATGTCATTGTATTAAATTAATTTACATATTTTAAGTCTTTTCTGTTTTAATGTGGATGCTGTTTCAATACTATATGTACTCAAACATCAAATAATAATAATAATAATAATAATTATTATTATTATTATTATTATTATTATTATTAAAACTAAAAATGTTGTGATTTTATGTACAATTACATATAAATTTAACAACTGACCTTAAAGAATTCAATTATAAACATAAACCTCTAAACCATGTGGTAATTATTTGATATATAAACATTTATGACATTAAAATTATTAAAAAATAAAATATTTGGAGGGTTTCAAAGCCAGTAAAAGTAAGACCACAGTACTGCCTTTACAGAGTAAAACAAATGCCATAAAATCAGTATCAGCAGGTTTAGAGATGCAGGTTTGACTGTTTCAGATGTTCATTTGTTCTGATTTGTTGAGACTGTACTGAAATGTGTACTCTTAACATTATACATAAATAAGAAATAAACATTTACAAATGTGTCGTAGCACTTCTGTGGTTTCTGTGGGTGTTTCAGGTTTTATAAAAATGATGATACAGGTAAGTCTAAATAGTCCATGTGATGTGAAAATGATGTTTCATGACACTTGGTGCAGTTTGGGACCCTAAACATTTAAAAATGCTTCATGGAGGTCATTTGTCCTTTCCCATCACACCTGAGTCATGTTTATTTTTATTAAAAAGTGACCTCAAATTTGGTACAAACGTGGTTTTTATTTGTAAATGGTCATTAATTATAGTAAATGTGTATTTGTGTGTATTTTACGTGATGTTTATTCACTCATCTCAGAAAGAAAATACCAAAAAATATCAAATAAACCTGCTGAACTCATAACCAGCACTGAAGATGCTGAGAGTCAAAGCACTGAGGTCATCCAGGTTGTTCAGGTTATTCTAAGCAGCACTTTTAATGGACTAAACAGCTGAAATAGTGTTAATTGTGCAGTTAATCATGCTGAATTATGTAACTCTGTGGTAAACAGAGGACACAAACTGCTGGTTTTAGGGATCAATGATAGTAACAATGATGTAACTGTCCATCATGATGCTCATGACCCTGCTCTGTAATGCTATACTACTGAGCAGCTTAAGACATGACATCTCAGTCTGATTTGGTCATCTGTCAACTCAGATAAAGAACAAACTGCCTAATTATTAGAGGTCGTCACCACTCCTCTCTTAAAGAAGTCTATGAGCAGTCTGATACTCGACGAGCAAGCAATATTACTCAGAGGACCAGCTGATCAGACAGGAGATTCAGGATGCCAAGGTGTAGATTAAAGAGAATTAGACACTCTTGTGTTAACATCTTTCACACCTCACAGTGCTATTACCGGAGCAACTAATTCATCTGTTTATTTATTTATTTGTTTATTTGTTTGTTTTATGCTTAAATGTTGGTTATGTGATTGCTGTGTGCATGGTGTCCATCAGTCATGTTAATCAAATCAAATTAATAAAGCATAAAAGCTTCACAGCATCCGTAACGCTAATGATGGAGTCAGCATCCTTACCTGCGGGTGACGTAGTAGAAGACGGGGTTGCCGTTCTTGGAGGTGCCAGCCTGGTAGAAAATGTTGAGTGTTTTCAGTGCTTTGAACTCCTCCTTCTCGTGGACCTGGTGCCTGATCACGACATTTAAGATAATCATTTATTAGTCCCACAGCGAGGACGTTCAAAGTGTTACAGGTTGTAAAGTAAACACAGCAGGAAGGAAAGACCTGTGATAACGCTCCTTCACACACTTCAGCTGGTCACTGAAGGAGCTGCTCAGTGCTGACAGAGACTCGTACACTTGGTTAACATCCTCCTGTCTCATACCACCTGAACCGGGTCTAGAGAACATCCCAGCACAGAGTGGGCTTCTGAATCAGTTTGTTTAATATCCTCCTGTTTGAGGCGGAGATGCTGCTGCCCCAGCAGACCACTCCATAAAAGATGACTGATGCCACTACTGCATCATCACTTCAGACATTAAAGGCAGAACAAAATTCACCAGCACTGATAAAAAAAACCCATCAGCGACTCTCCTTGTTCCTCCGTAATCTTCTCTTTACATGGTTTAGAAATTCATTACCTGGTCATGAACTCCTCAAACTTTGAGCTGGTGAGGTTCAGACTGGACCAGTGTGTGTCAGCCACGGGTTTGTGCTCAGGAGGTCCCAGGTAGGCCAGGAGAGTGGCCATCTTATCAAAAGGCCGCCGTCCCACTGCTTTATGGTCTCTAAAGACAGAAATAAGGATTTCATATTTAATTGATTAAAAAATAAATATTATATTTAATTTATAAAATAAAAGTTATTTTATATGAAAATGTACACAAACTAACACCAAGTAATAAAGGTATTAGAAAAGTACTAAAAAGTATTTTAGGGAAATATAAAAGGATTTCATCTTAATCAGAGGTTGAAACACACCTACACATTTTTATTTATTTATTTTTTTTTATTATTATTTGTTTTATTATTATTATTATTTTTTTAATTTATTTATTTTTTTTAATTATTATTATTATTATTATTATTATTATTATTATTAATTTATTTATTTTTTAATTTGTATTATTTTTATTTTATTATTATTATTATTTTATTTTTTTTTATTATTATTTTTATTTTTATTATTATTATTATTATTATTATTAATTAATTTTTTTTTTTATTTGTATTATTTTTATTTTATTATTATTATTATTATTTTTATTATTATATATATATATATATTTTTTTTTTTTTTGTTTTGTTTTGTTTTGTTTTTTTTTTTTTTTATTATTTTTATTATTTTATTTTTATTATTATTAATAATATTATTACTACTATAACAAAACTAAAGTTTAAAAATATTAAGAATGTTAAAATTCTAAACTACAAACCATGTGATTAACTCAGTAAATATGACTGATTTGTAAACGTGATGACATGCAAATGTAATAAAAATATTATGCTAAACTTACACTAAACATTTGTAAGTGAAGTGTTGATAACTATGACACTGATCTGTTAAGACCATTTCTGACCAAATCAGGACAAAAACTCTAAATCCTGCCTCACTTAGTGGAGGGTAGGTAGCTGGTTATAGATGGTCAAAGATTTGCTTATCAGGGGCTAGATCAGGGCCAGTCAAATGGGTGAATCTGAATAGCAAATGTAATTGCAGTTCTGGGCAGCCAGGCATTGCAAAACACCCTTAAGCCATTCTTGGTTTAAGCTAATGGTGTGCTGTGGGAAATATTTGCATTTAACACATTTACATTTGCGCAAAATTGGCCCAACACCCATCCACAAAGCACAGACATCTCAGAAACAGCATCTCACACCTGTTGCTGGAAAGGTACTGTCCGATCTTCTCCTGATTGTTCCACAGAAGTCTGTGCAGTGCCAGAACGTTGCCGTCACTGATGAAGGACAAGCTGTGGTTGACTGAGTCACTGGCCGGGCAGTCAGACGCTATATCCAGGAAAAATCTGTAGAGAAGAGGAACCATATTAAAACCCAACTGTTCCTTTACGTTTCTTCCTTAAAACTACTTTATTGTGATACTGACAATAATTGTGATATTTAAAAATGATCAATATCATGTTAATAATACACAGAATTAACAGGAAGATGAAGAAGCCATACAATACAGCAGGACCTGCCAACACTGCCACCAACAGGACAAAAACAACTTCACACCTGCCCTTCATGTTAATAACACACAGGATGTCTTCTTTACCCAAACAACCGTGAATAACACTACTGAAGATCAGGTGATATAATAAACCTCAGTCTGTCTGAAAAAGACCGACATGTGTGATTACAGTGCAGGTAGACGAGTGTTCATTTCTGATGACTGATATCTGCGGCTGTAGGAGTGGAGGCCGGCGCCCATCCAGCCGTCTCCATCAGTCGCCTGCCTCTACAGTGACAAATTAAATTCCTCAGTTATCCTCATGAACAGAGCACGGGGTGTTATTTCAGCCTGAGAACTGTGCAGAGATCTGTGTATAATACAGTGGTAAGCCTACTTACGAGTTTAATCCGTGCAGGAGCCGAGCTCGTTAGCTGGATGCATTTTCCCCATAAGAATACATGTAAAACTGATTTGGGTATATTTGTGTAATAAATGTATAATTTCATATGACAAATAACCGGCCGACTGTGCCTAATTAGTCAAAATGTACATAAGAATACCCCTTTTACGTAGGTCGATTGCTCGAGCCGAGGACGTGCCTAATTTGAGCATTCATCCGAATGGTGACATAATAT
>BRDA01028548.1:0-11901 GCA_036984385.1 Crenuchus spilurus | reverse complement strand
CTCGTGTAGGCTGGCGGCTAAGGAGGACAGGAGGACGGGCGTACGTGTATGGCATGGTTACACTTATCATATGAAAAGTAAAAGTAAAATGTATCTAACTTTCTTGTTCACTACCTTTTGCTGTCTTTGTGTCGCTTTCACTAGCACTTTCACTTTCACTGGACAGCGGTCAAAGGTAATGACTGACCTCTTCTTCTACGCTAGCATCTAGGGGATGCTACGACCGCCGCGCCCCTAGTGGTTGGCACACTTGAACTAATTTAGGCTACTCGTTACTTGATCTCGACTCGTTACCTGGAATACTCATTAGTAGGGATGCTCATAAGTAGGGTTACCACTGTATGTCAGTGCAGGAGGAAGTGTTGTAACATCAGACTAAGGTTCATTTTTTTCTTTATTAAAGTTATTCACCATCGTTTAAGTAGAGAAGCAAACAGGACACCATCAGGACAGCTTCATTTCTCCATCATATGTTCACATTCACAGCTCGTAACATTTGTATGTCATCTTAAGTCACTCACGTTTTATTTTTCAAAACTGATTTGATGTTTTTTGTGTGTTTTTGGCTCCTGTATGTTGACACAGTGTGTTAAAGTGTAAAATGACTGTCAGGTCATATAGATGCTGTTAAAGATAGACATTGGAATGATTATTTTTAATTAAACAAAATCTAAAATATTCAAGCACAAAAACAGCCTCAGACTCCTAAAGGTTAAAACGTGTGACTGGGGTGGTGCTGACGTACCTCCTGGCTGCATCGAAATTGCTCTTGACAAAGTCATTGAAAGGTCTCATGTGCTCCTCCTTTGTGAACAACACGTGGTTGGCGATGCTTTGCAGAATCTGAAAAAAATGAAAGGCAGCATGTGAATGAAGCTGATGCAGATGGAGAAAGGTGATCAGCTATGTATTATTACTGGAGAGTTAAAAAAAATTTACCCTGTAAAGCTGTAATCATCTAAATGATGGGCAGAAATCTCTAATTGTTCAAAACTGGCATTTTTATTTGCCTTTTTACAAATTAAAAAGTACAACACTGAATATATGAGTGTATTTAATATACTCATGTTTAAACATACAGAACACACTTTAAAAAGTTAAAAATGACATTTTCTCTCAATTCAAATGTACAGATCTGCATGTATCCTTCAGTGAATGCAGTGCACGGATCATCCATCAGGGGGCGAACTACATGCATCTGATTCTGTACAGGATCAGGTTCTTATTTACTTCAGTCATTTAAATAAAAATATATTTTATATCATATATATTTATATATATATGTATATCATAATAAACGATGCAAAATAACATTTATCACACAGATGATATGTATCAGAAATGACACACTTATAGTGTTAAAACAGCAAAACGTACAGTAATACTGAATATTTCAATTAAACAGCTCATTTTAATTGGAAATTAACTTTAATTAATTTGAACTGGGACCTGATTAGGGTTTAATAAAATGTCAGTCATATTCCAACAATACTCCTTTACACTGGAGGCTGGCATGTGTGTATGTATTCTGTTTCCCTGTGTTTTCTTTTGCGTGGAAACTGGGTCCAAACGGCCGTTTGAGTGTTAAAGGTTGCCGAGCCCTGGTCTAGAACAGTGTAATCTTGTTTTTGTGCCTGTGTGACTGACTTGACTACTCATTAACAGGAACCCATTCTCTCACCTTGGACATGAGCTTGAGTCCTCGTTCTATCCGAGGAGGGGGCTTCTTGTCTAGGATCCCGGCCTCATAAGGCGAGACGATGGCTGGGTTGATGAAGCGCAGGAACATGGCACTGCCAACAGCTCCTATACTGTTCTGAGGAAACCGCTGACTCACCACCTGTCAGGAGGAGAAACAGATGAGACATTACAGTCACTACATTTCATTTGGACACTGATGCTCATTTGTGCTGTTAATTAAACCCAACAATCAAAGTTTTAAAGTAAGTCAGAAGTAAATGACTAGCTGTTAGATCTACTAGGCTGTGTTCACACTGCAGGGAAATCTCACTTCTTAGGTCAGACCTGTCGAGGCGACTGTCTGACTATTAGATATCAGATCAGATTTGTGGTCCAGACATCACAAACTTATGTGCTTGGACTGTTTTGGTAACAACACAGGCATCAGCAAGTACAGCTTCACAGGTGATGCAGCTTCAGGGTTGCCAGGTTAGCGGTTTTAATGCAAAATTTGGATATTTATTTTAATGCAGAGGTGGGTAAACTTTCAGAGGTGGGGGGGTGTTGGTTTTTGGAATAATTAAAAAAATGTACAATAACCATCAAAAATAAAAGGAAAAGTATTATTTTACTTACTAAAAACTAATAATTATGTAGGTAATTTTTTATATTATGATAATATTGCACACTATGTTAGTAGGCATCGTATTTTCTCTCACTGTCTCACATTATGACAATACAGATTAAGCAATAATACATGACAGTGCTACACCAGTACTAATCTGACTTTACAGCAGGCAGGAGGACGCTGGGTTTGTGTGTATGTGGAGGAGTAATACTTAAAGAGCTTCAGTCAGAGGGCTGTTATTGCGCAATATCAGTACACCTGAAACTTCTCTCAGCCAATCAGATTACAGGGTTGAATCTAACTGTGGTATAATACATGTACACACACATATACAAAATGATTCAAAAGTCTAAAATAGAAAAAAGGAATAAAGTAATACTAAAATAAGATTTAAGAGTAATAAAAAGGTCATTTGATCTTCCTCAAACATCTGTGATTAGACGTTAGCTTTTAGCTTGTGTACCGCAGCTTTCTGTCAGACTGTGAACTGGAGAATATTTCAGGGCCTGGCAACCTGGCACTCTGTCATTGTTTGTCGAGTTTTAAGTAATGAGAAAGGCACCGAAATCTGATTTAAGTGTCCGGAGCATCCGGACTGTGTAAATCACGTCCATGTGACTTCTTTCATGTTTTTGAGTGTCTGGACTACCAAACATCAACACAGACACAATCTAGATAGACCAAAAGTGGCATCTGAGCAGTCTGAACACAGCTTTAGCCTGTCTAGTCTCAGTCACGATGCTTTAACATGACTGACCGGTGAGCTCACCGCGACTCTAAAATGAGTTAAGAGGAGAAATAAGGAAAGCAAGGCGTCTGAAGTCAACTCGCTACACAGCGATGCTCCTCCAGCTCTTAGCAGAAAGGTCCAGGTGATAAGTGGAAGTCATGAGGGTGAGTCAAGCCATTCTGCTAGTACGTGAAAGCTCAAGTTGACGGAAAATTATTACCCGTTAATCCATCCATAACCACCCCGAAACAGACAGCCCTCCCCAGAGGTGATGAAAAGAGGGGCGGGGAAGAGCGTCGTCTGCCGGGGGCGAGTGAAAGCTTCAGAAATTAGTAGCATGATTCCAGGTGATGACGGTCAAGGTGTGAGAAGGAGATTTAGACTCATTCATCCGAGAGAATGAAGTGCCGTCACTCCCTAAAGAGAAGCAGTGACGGGGGCACGTGAACTTACGGATTTTTTGCTTTCCTTTTTCTCTTTAACTGTGGCTTTATTCAGTAGAGAGTGACAAGTAGCCTACGGGACAGAGATGAGCACAAACAGGTCACAGCCGTCACAAACACATACTCATGTCAATGCTACACCTGAAACGCTCACTTTAGCCCTAAGGCTTTAAAAAGAAGAGGACTGACGTCACAGAGTGATTTAAAAACACATCTAAAGCCAGATTATATGAACATTTCTTCTTTTACAGTACATTTATTTACACCCTGATCTACCAGGTTATCCACTCTTCCTCCGAGAGGCTGAACTCCTCTCATTTTTAAGACTTTTTGACTTCAAATTGGACATATTTGACTTGTTTTAAGTAACTTTAAAAGAAATAGGTAATATTCTCACTACATTGTCAGATGTTGCCTTATTTAAGACAAACAAGCAACAATATCTGCCAATATAGTGAGAATATTACCTAATAAAGCTACTCTAAATGTAAGAAATGTCATTAAATTCAGCGTTAAAAGTGTGTTAAATATCTTAAAATAAGCTTACAACATTTAAAATGAGAAATACATTTAACTAGACGGAAGGGGAGTTCACCGTCTCATTTTCGGCAGTGCTAAACTAACAATAATGTACATTACTGTTTATATTCAAAGTGATAATACAATAAACAAGACCACCTTACAACCTAAAACTGTCCTAATAGTACTAAACAGGAACAGCAAACAAAGTCTAGCAAAACGTCACAGTAGGGATGCACCTGAATAAGTGGCTGAATAATTTTGGTTGCCAAGTATTCGGTGCATCACTAATATTCACTCAATCAAACTATATAAAATCTCCTTTAAATGTTTTTCATTTCATTAAACATTGCTAATGCTAATAATAATAATAATAATAATAATAATAATAATAATAATAATAATGTTAATAAATAATAATAATAAATAATAGTAATAATAATAATAATAATAATAAATAATAATAATAAAAAATAAATAAATAAATAATAATAATAATAATAATAATAATAATAATAATAATAATGCTAATAATAATAATAATGTTAATAAATAATAAATAATAATAATGATAATAATAATAATATACATAAATATACATGTTGGAGTATAATCAAACTCGAACTCAATAGTCACCTAAAAACCCCTCTCAACCCTCTCAAATCTCATCCAGATCTGGTCTTAAAGGTCTCACAGAGTAGTGGTTTAGGACACGGTATGACTTACACAGAACCAGTACAGAGCAGAAAGTGCTGATCTAGGATCAGTTTAAGTGACAGGCATCATAAATATTTGGAGGAATCTGATGTGCTGCTGTCTGAAGGATCTGTCTATGAGCTTTTATTCACTTCTAAAGTCACACTGAGTCCTAAACCACACTCACAAGTCTGTGAGACCCTCAGGAGATCAGGATAATTGATTCTGATGGGAATAAATAGACCGATTGTTGTTAGTCTTCTAAAAAACTGTAAAATATGTACATTTAACTTCTAGGACCGACCCTTTCAGGGCATAACTGACATGAGTCCAGCAAAACAAAATCAAACACTTAACATGAACCCAAAAAGGTCACAGCACAGTACTGTTAACACTCAAAACAGGGAAAGTCTGCCCGTCAGACTCGGTCCTGTCTGCAAAGCGCTGGACGGACCCACAGCACAAGGACCAAAGCCGTGAGCGCTGCCCATGCCCCGTCAATGCCCTGCCCACCTGAAAGAGGCAGTGACACACGCTCCTCAGCTGCGGGGGGAATTCACACGAGGAGTTAATGATGGCCAGGAAGAAGCGGTTGGTCATCTGCAGCAGGTTGCGCTGGTTTTCCTCCAGGACTTCACTGGGCTCCAGTCTGACAGAACCAGCAGAGGAAAAAGATGTGAAACACGAGCAAATCAGACGGAAGTCAGGAGGCTTACGTTCTCAAACATGCCCGAGACTAAAACCTCCACTCGTCTCATTTTAGCTCCACTGAGCACACAGGAGCACAACTGTAGTCTCTGTTTCTCTGGTCTTCAGCGGTCAGGACCCCCACAGATCATTCTCAGTGACACTGACGTGGTGGTGGTGTGTTAACAGAGAATCATCCACCTGATCCCCAGCAGCTCTGCTCTGGGCAGTGAGTGCATAATCTAACCTTACAACAGGATGTCTGTAGCTGATATGTTTATTTTTCATGTCCTGTAGGTCTGTATGCTGACGATACGACACGTATGATACAGGAGTCATGGTTCAGTGTATCGTGATGCTGTAACCAAGGTGACATTGTGATATTTTAAGTCTAATATTAGGAAAACTGTCCAGGGTGCATCTGTTTACTACATGTTTACATCGAGGCAGAAGAATCTAAAGGCTGAATGTAGATTCAAACACTGCCATCTAGTGGTCGGGTATATAAACAAGACAAAACCAGCCACTGACAGCATGTCAACTAGGAATTAAACATCAAAGCTGTGGAACAAATCCTGAGGTACACATCAATTCAAGTGAACAACAACGTTTGTTAATATCACTGAGACTCAGCAGTTATATTTTTTCTTAATTTTACCCAAATTAATTGATTTAAGACTGGTTTTCTGAGTGTGCGAGAAACTACCTGGTGGGATCCACCTCAAAACTGAGGATCTGCCACTCGGGAGCGGTGATCACGCCTCGGAGCAGCGGCTCCAGCAGCTTCTGAAGATACGTAGCACCATACACCTAGAGAGGGATGGAGGGACAGGGTGAATTTCCCCACTGTGGGCCTAATGAAGTATCTTCTCTTCTGTAAACGAGGATGCGGGAACAGCAGAATACAACTAAAACCTCTGTCCTTTACAGTAAAGTCAGTGATCTTATACCTTAAAGCAAAAGGTCATGATTTTACTGGCCAGGCTGTTTCCTCTGAAGAGTGTCTGCATGGAATCCGCCAGCTCCACCTCCTTAGAGAACATGTTCCAAAGCAGCTGGTAGAGGAGGTGGCGCGAGTCAAACAGAGTGACCAGAACCCGGGCCAGCTCATCCTGAAAGAGGAAACAATCGTCAGGTACATAAAGTCTTTAAAGATCAATATTTTACCTATCAGTTATTTTACAAAGCCTTTCCTGATGTGCAGGAGGTAGATTACAGCAGGTCAGATATTTAAGAACAAGTTCTCAAAAGATCAGAAAATGGACACAAATCAATACAGACCCACTGAGAACAAGGCACTACGTTGGCCAAAGCCATGGCAATGGGCAGCTCGCCTTGGTCCCCCATCATCGTCACGAGCTCAACAAGCCTCTCGAAACGGTCAGCCAGCACCGTCTCAGCCAGCGTGTCAAACTCCGTGCCCTGCTGGAGGATCTTTGTCAGCACCTCCATGAAGGTGGCACGCGTCTGCAGGTCCTTGTGGTATCCCAAGCCTGAGACAATAACAAAAGAGCCTCATCACTAGCGCTGTAATAACTGTGATATTGTTATACGGCACTGTAGACCAGCCAAGACCAGGGAATGGCAAGCAGAGGTACAACTCTGCAAATGTTAACCCTCTGAAGTTGGCGCTCCTGCTGGCGACATTTTATCAAAATTATGCAAAAAAGCTTATATAACTGAGATTTTATCCTAGAAACAAAAAGAAACTTACTCAGGAAACCTTAAAAGGGTCTTTCAATTCTATATAGTTTGATATGCATTTTTAGATTCTTGTGAGAGGAGCTTAAATAAGCAGACACACATCTGTGAGAGCGAGTCACACAGCGGCGCCATTTCTCCTGCCAAATGACACATATCTGTCATTCATATGATAATGACATAGTAATTCTGGACATTCCATTGGTCGGATTACTGGCCTTGGAATGTGTGGAATTTTGCCCAAACAAAGCCCTCTCACTTTAGCTAATCCTGAACAACAGACTTGTCCTGAGTGTTCACACCCATCTCATAAATATTCAGTGTAGGGTTAGTGTCTGAGGAAAACAGAGTGTCGCCTCACATTAGTTAGGCTTTAGAAATAGTAGTAGTCCAGGACTAGGCTGGGGAAAATGGCTCATTATGATATAATTATGCATTACTTTTCAAAAACAAGTGAAATTTGACTTGTATACATCATCCAATTAGTGACAGACATGTTCTGCTGGGTTCACTTTTGAGGTTCTCACCGATGGAATGCATAAGGCCACTATCCACGTTGGCGTTGAGCAGGTTGGACATTGCCAGGACGGTGCAGTGGCGCAGGGATGCTAATCTCCTGGACATTCCTCGTTTCCGTCCCCCAACCTGCTGCCCATCGTCCTCCACTTCACTGCAGTCGTTCAGCAGGTTCATGAACAACGTGAAGTATCTGGAGAAACAACAGGAGGGTGATGAAGCTGCCTGATGAGGTTTGGAGCTTAATGAGGAAAGGCAGTGCCTGTAAAGCCAGCTCAGACATGCTTACACTAGTAAAGTAAATATCACACAGGAATATAAACTCTAAATAACATTCACTTTGTCTGATTGTGGAGAACTCCATAAGCCTTGGACATACAGGTAGACTTCTGTACAGATGTGAAAAACATCACATTACAGACTTACTTAAGAAACAGTTGGGACTTCGCTTCCATGAGCTCCACACCATCTCCTTCCTCTGGCTGAAGAGGCAGCCCAGCCAGCAGAGATACTACAGCTTCCATACTTGCCTGGTCCAAATCCCTATCAAGAACAAAAGTGCTCACATACATAGATATAACCCAGAAGTCTGCAGTGCAAACAGAAAAGTGTTAGAACATTCAGTGTCAGACTGTTACTGCTGCTGTGTTAAAGAGCTCCATGTGGGATCCTTCAGACCCACTGCAGTAAGGATCTACACCTAGTCTCACGACTGCTGGGTCAGTACTGAACTCCTGCTAACTATGCTGGTTACAGTAACCACTGTTAAAGAGTGGTTGCTATGTGGTTGCCATGGTATTACCAGGTGGTTGTTATGGTGATGCTATGGTGTTGCTTCACTATCACCAGGAGTTGCTTTAGTTGTGCTAAGTGGCTAGAAGGTGCTACAAAGCTGCTATGTGGTTGCTAGCTGATTGCTACGGTGTTGTTATATGGGGGCTACAGTGTGGAAAGGTGATGGCTCTAGTATTTCTGGTGGTTGCAGTGACATGCTTAGTGGTTGCTAGGTTGTTGCATTAAGATGCAACTGTTTTTACTAGGTGGTTGCAGTAGTGTTGCTAAGTAGTTACTATGGTATCCCAGGTGGTTGTTATGGTGTTGCTAGGTGATTACTATGATATCACAGTTGATTGCTACAGTGTTGGAGTCTAAATTGGTGATTACTCTGGCATTTCTGGTTGCCATGATACAGAGTTGCTGTTGCTAGGTGGTTGCTAAGCAGTTGCTATGGTATCCCGAGTGGTTGCGATAGTGTCTCAGGTGGTCGTTTGGATGTTGCCCAAGCGGTTGCTGGGGTACCCCATGTGCTTGTTTAGGTGTTAGTGTATTTGCATCAATGTTACATTTGAAGGGTGCCAAAACTTTTGTAACCCAATCACTCTTTGGTACTCTTTAAATAGGCATCTGATCAAAATCAGACAAGCACGAACAATCAGGAGTTCAAACGAGGTGGACATCTCAAAACCCGTGGAACGAGATACACAGCAAATATCCGGCAGATGAAGAAATAAGATCAGTGCACAGTCGTAATGAACAAACTTAAATAATTGTAGCCTCTTTAACAGTTAAATATGAAAATGCTCGTTTATGACAGTTAATGATTAGAGAAACTACCTGGTCAGACACTTGACATCGTCGTCAGTTGCCTGGTTAGAGGTTCCCATCACCCAGTCTGTCAGATACTCCACCATTTTATTCCTGAGAGAGACAGATTATGTTAACTCCGCAGGGACGTGGGATACATATAGAGGAAGGTTGCCAGATCAACTAAAATTCCCCTTACCTGAATTTCATTTCCTGGCAAAAAGACAGATCATCTCGGCGCTCCATCATCACCTCAACCAGCTGGCACAGCTTGGTTTTGATTTGGATGGCATGAACCATGTTCCCCAAGATACGCACATATCTGCCAAAAGAGACATTCAGACAAAGAAGGTAGATATTTACAATAAAAGACAAGAAATACACTACAGCCACGGCCAAAAGTTTAGAGACTGGCACAAATTTTGGTTTTCACAAACCACAGAGTGGCAATTTGCATGAGCTCGAGATTCTGAAGATTCAATTAATTGCAATGAACTGCAAAGTGTCCCTGCCATGAAACAGAACTTGAAGGAGAGCGGCTCCATTGCAGTGAAGAAGACTTCAAGGTGCCCAAAAAAGTCAAGCAAGCATCAGGACCGTCTCCTAAAGAGGACCCAGCTACGACATCATTCATAGTGTCTTCAAAAACAAGTGAAGGCTATTATACAATAACGTTGCAGTTCTCCTCAGTGCTTTGTACCACTCTAGCTCACACCTGGCATTAGGCATGGTGCCAATGTCCATATCTATCTACTCCTTACTTACGTCACTACACTACTGTACATCTGTGTCCGCAAGTAGCTGAATGTATTCATTACCTCTCTATTCAGCCTGTGGGAGAGTAGCCCCGCCCACACACACTAAAGTGGGCTGTTTTTACTGAATAAGGCACAATACAGCACAGCTAAATGGGCCTCATTCATGTGTTCTTGCAGCAGTGCAGTATTTTGCTCATGTTGAGATGTCCAAACATGCCTTTTCCTTCAGTACAGAGACTTACCTGACTAGATTTAGCATCATGGTCTCAATGCTGGCCTGCCCAAGGTGTTCCGAGCTGCCTTCTGTGTGGTTATCCAACAAGTTCTTCATGATGGCAATGGTCTGTTCCACAAACTGTGTGTTAGTCTCATTGACTGGCACCTAGAAAAGAAGGAAAACGTTTAAAAACAAAAGCACACGACACACACAACGGCAGAACTCCTGGATCTGGACGACGTCTGTCCATCACGTTCACTGTTTTGTCTTATACTTTATTACAGACAGAACTCCAGAACCAGGATGGCACAACAGCTTATGGTACACGTGTGGGCAGGCAGTAGGCACTGACCGGGCCCTGAGCATCAAAGAAGCGGCTGATGCTGTTCTTCAGCTTGTTGAAGAGCATGGGGTAGAGGGCCGGGCTCAACTCCAAGCCCACTAGATCTTTGACGTTGTTGCGGATCTGCACGCCCTTCTCGTGGCTGCACACCATGAGGGAGAGTAAACGGTCCAGAAACTTGTTGAGGGGAGTCTCGGCATTGCCCTCGAACGAGACCATGGAGATCATGGAGCCCTTGCGCTCACTCAAAGGGCCCATCGGTGGGCTGTAGGTGGCCGGACCCGGCGTGTTCCTCTGCTGCAGACACACCCCACCCAGCGCACACAGGAAACCGGTCATGTTGATCCATTCCTGAAAGGAGACAGACAGGCTCGCTTAGACTTTGGTGACTGTAGACCATCCTACCTTCTACAGATCACACGGATGCGGGAACACCTTACCTGACAGTCTTCCAGCTTTGTTTTTGGATGGTTAAGTATCAGTTTGGTGGCATGTTCCCATTTTGCATGCGTGTCCTCCCAGGCCTAGACAGACAAAACAGTTACATCTCTACAGCAGCCATATCACATATTACACACACTGTATAACTGACACTTTAACAAAGCCAGACTGTACCTCTGTGTTACCAGGTGTGGGATGCTCTATCCTCCTCAGCAAAGCCATGACCCTCTTCTGTAGGGCTGATCGACCTGGACCACACATAAAGAACAGGTAAACACAACATATACAAGCTTTTGCTGCCCTCTTCTGGAACATGAGAATTTCACAATCAAAGCTTTTAATGAGGGAGTGCTCAGGTAAAGGTGCATTAAGTAACCACATAAAAACCACTTGTATAATTCATATTTGCTAAAACTGGCATCATGTTCAGACCGTGGTACACGAAACAGATCATCCATGAAACAACTAAAATAAAAAAATACAGACTCCTCTGGCTCCTCCTCCTAATGCTATTTACAATAATCCACCTGAATCAGAACAACCAATCAGAGCCAGGAGGATTGTCTGTCAATCCCTTGCTTGTACTCCACAATTAGAGGCAGGGCTGAAGTGCATCAGAGAGGGAGGAGGGGCCTGGAAGTCATACCTGTTGAAAGTCCTTCTTCTGAGTACTTTAAGAAGAGCTTGATTATTATTAGTGATCGACTGCCATGTTTCATCAATTGCTGAAGCTGACTGCAGGGAAGCCCTGACAATATTATGTGTCCTAAAATACAGTATAAATATAAAATATAAAATAACTTAACATGAGATGACAGGACAAGTTTATCAGTGTCCCCAAGAAATAGTGAAACTACCACCAAGGGGAGCTCTAACATTGTTCTACAGCAGCTACACTGATAAGACTGCCTGTAGAGTGGTGATACTGACACTAGGGGGAGCTCTAACACTGTTCTAC
>BRDA01028546.1:0-10549 GCA_036984385.1 Crenuchus spilurus | reverse complement strand
TAATGTCTGTTATTACTAAGCCTGTAAAGCTGCTTTGTGACATCAGTTGTAAAAAGCGCTTTATAAATAAAATTTGATTGATTGATTGATTGATGATCCTGCTTCAAAATAAAATCTAACGTAATCTAACTTTAGTTTTAAATTGCAAATATTTAAATAAAAAATCAATTCTTTTCAAGTCATCCGTCTCAAGTCTAATTCAAGTCTCAAGTCATAAAGACCAAGTCAAAGTCAAGTTGAGTCTTTCACGAGCGTTAGTCAAGCAAGTCCCGAGTCCTCAAAATTGCGACTCGAGTCTGACTCGAGTCAAGTCATGAGACTCAAGTCCCCCACCTCTGCTTCTAGTCCTCTCTTTTTAAACCTCATAGCAAGAAAGAAAAAAAATGTTTTGCTGTATCAGAAACTCTTGCCCCAAACAAGAAAACACACAATCAATGCTGTTGTTGGCCTCTAACCCCTGATCTCTGTGTTCTTATTGGCTGGTATAGGAGTCAGAGGACTCCCCGTCTGCTCTGGGTGCTCATCAGCTCTGGTTAGTGTCATTCTTATGTAAGTTGCAGTGGTATTGATGTGGGCGACAGAGGGCCAATGCTTCACTTTCTCTCCAGTGCCTTTGTTTTCTGAGGCTGGTAATGGGACAGGGGGGAACAGCACACATTCAGATCTGCTGGTGTAACTATACAGTGAGTTATGCAGCATGCAGATAAGTTAGCATCCCATCAAATACCTTAGTATCAAGACCCCTTAGATGCAAACATGTTCACTTTATTCTGTTTTAATTATTTTAATTAAAAATATAATTTAGTTCAAATAGGTTATAATTGCTGAATAGTTTTAACTCAAATTAGCTTGGCTTGCTTGTTAGGTTAAAGGTTGTACATGGATGGTAATTAATTAGCAGATATATTACACTTTCAGTTGCTGGGTGGAAAAAAAGTTTAAAAAGTGATTATTTATTCTATGTTTTCTAAGTTCTATGTTGCATATTCCCAAGCAGTGCCATTGTAGAATTCTGAAAAGCACAAATTCCATTAATGACATCATACATTTTATTAAATTCTGTGGAATGGCAGGTAATTAGGAATGCATATGTTAGATTCTTACAATAAAATAAATAAATAAAATTATACTTAACATATTGTGTGTCTAAAGTCACAAATGCTTACATGTAGTATACACTGATACACTGTGAATTACACAACTGTACTCCTGGTGAATTCCATGGAATATGCTGGGATAGATAAATAATATTGCATCTCCATATCCCGTTATGGCCCAAAATGAATTGCCAGACAATTGCAGTATAAAATAGAATAAGTTTTACTAAGGAGTCACACAAGGGAGTAGGCATAAATGTAATCAGAGAGAAGAACCATAATATTACCAGGAGGAACCAGGGCATTAAGGAGAGTCCAAAGCAGAGTAACAACCATTCAGAAGGTCAAGGCCAGAAGAGAATAAAAAAAAAAGAAAAAAAAAAGGTGAGATCAAGGTTAAAAAAGCCGGCAAATAACACAGCCGGCTCCAAACACAGAGTAAACAATTCACAATATATATATAAAATGCTTAGCAAATCCTTGGCAGAAACAATACTTCATGATTGAAATGTGTTCTGGCAGGAGTATAAGTAGAGAGGCACTGATGAGTTACAGATAAACCTAATGCAAGGACCATGACCTGGACAACCTCTAACAGAGACAGGACGAGACCCACTGTACTGTAAGTAATCCAGTACTACCACAAGGGCAGTCTCACCAGCGAGGATAAGGATTATTATGGAAACGGTAATGAAAGTCTGTCAACAGAGCAGGATCCAGAATATCTGAGGCTGAGATCCAGGACCTTTCCCCAGGTCTGTAACCCAATACCCACCAGGTATTGAAGTCAACCTCTCATGTAATGAGAGTCCAGGAAGTCCTTAACTTGATAAATTTGAGACCCGTCATAATCCACAGGAGGCAGAGGAAACACCTCAGAGCATGTAATATCTAGTGGTCCAGAAACATGGGGCTTTAAGAGAGAGACAAGAACAGAATTAGACCATTTGTAATTGATAGGAAGATCTACCTTGTATGAAACATTGTTTATCTGTTTCTTAATAGCTTTACTTTATTTACATTTAGCAGACGCTTGTGGTGGAATTTTGGATTAACAGACTGAATCCTTGAAGGTTGAGTAGTAAAAAGAGTGTTTATTGAATAATGTCTACATAGTACAAAGCATAAGCAGAATACTAGCTACCTATCTCCTGATTAACTAAGCCAGCAATGCCCAGTGTTAAGTGTGTCCAAAAAGAGAGTTCTCCCTCTTTTTGTAAAATCAGCAGAAGCTGTGTGTGTGTGTGAGATATTACTATGTGTCTGTGTCTTTGTGATATTATTGTGTGTGCGTGTCATTATGTGTGTGTGATCCAGCTCTGGCTGGTACCAGATGCAAAACTCCCCTCAGAGAGAAAAACTCCCTCTGCATTTTGTGTTATCAGCCCAGGTGCAAAATCTCTGTCTACTCACAAAAGCCTACTGTATTATATGAGAACCTTATTAAAGTAAGAAAACAGGGGATTATGAATCAAACATTACATATTCCATTACACGCTTTTATCCAAAGTGACTTACAATGACAGTACAATAGTACAATAACAAAACAATGCAACATTAAATGTCCATTGGTACACATGAGTTAGTTAGCTTGGCTAGAGCAGGTGCTCTTTGAAAAGCTCAGTTTTAAAACAGCGAGGGACTCCACTGTTCTGGTGGTGGTAGGCAGCTTGTTCCACCATCTGGGAACTATAGAGGAGAACAGTCTGGATTGCTTTGTGTGAATGTTAGGCAAAGCAAGGCGACATTCAGTGGAGGAGCGCAGTGGCCGAGACGGGACATAAGCCTTTAGGAGTAAGTGGAGATAGTAGGGAGCCTGCTCTGTCATAACCTTATGGGTGATCGTGCAAGCTTTGTGTTCAAAACGAGCAGCAACCGGAAGCCAATAGCAAATGGGCCAAAGTTTTTAGGCTTAAGTTTCTTCCTTCCTTTAATATCCAGAGTACAGAGCCAAACACAATCTCCAGGGTGAAACCATGGAGTAGGTCCCCTTCTCTGGTTGGCCACATCTTTATGATGTCTAATTCCTCAATCCTTCTGTAAGTAGCTTCCCAGACCTCACAAGGGAGTAGGCATAAATGTAGTTAAAGTGAAGAACTTTGTTACGTCCTGTGACATAATAAATTTGTGTATTTTCTTTTCTTTACTTTAATTATAGTAAGTTAGTTTCCTTTTGTTTTAGAGTGTTTTGTTTATTGTTTTGGCCTGAGGTCACCCTGAGTGAGAACATCCTGTTTGTGATTATTGGGTTGATTTGAGCCAATTAGAAAATAAACCCGTGTTGAACATATAGAGGGCGTAATAAAATGGTAATATTTTATACGTAAAATAGTTACGTAAAATAGTTTTTACGTAAAAAAAACATAATTCCCTATTACGTCCTCTAGGGAAAGACGCAACAAAGGTGTTTTAAGTGAGCACCCACTCAACCCCAGACCAACAATCACACCACAATCAAATATGTTCAACATGGGTTTATTTTCTAATTGGCTCAAATCAACCCAATAATCACAAACAGGATGTTCTCACTAAGGGTGACCTCAGGCCAAAACAATAAACAAAACACTCTAAAACAAAAGGAAACTAACTTACTATAATTAAAGTAAAGAAAAGAAAATACACAAATCTGACCTACCTACTCTTCTCCAAAACAGAGGCAAATGGACAGTGCAAAAGAATAGGCAGGTCACCCCTACAATCCTGTAGATTATCAACACACACAAAATTGGTCTAAGATGGCGGGTGCCCACTGGAGCAGCACGTCAGACCAGACAAAAAGCAGCTCCCAGACTGCTAAACAAAAAGACTATTTATTAGCCTAGTCAATTAGGCTAAGCCAATCAGGAGCAGTGGAGAACGCTGAGCAGCAGGCCAGTAATTGATCCACTCAGCAGTAGGCGGAGTCACATATCCACTTCACACAGATCGACCAATCCACGCAGCGCAGCAATCAACCAGCGCGCAGCAGCGACCTAAGAGCAGCCAGAGAGAGAGAAGGAAAGAGAAACACTCCCCAACCGTCACAGGACGTAACACCAGGAGCAAAGCAAATATTACCAGGAGCAACCAGAGCATTAAGGAGAGTCCAAAGCAGAGGAACAAATGCTCAAAAGGTCAAGGCCAGAATACACAGAACTGTGATTCCAAAAGAAGAGCCTAAAAAAGCCAACAAATAAGGTCAAAACACAGAGTAAACAATTCATAATAATAAAAACAAAAATTTGATTGAAATGTGTTTTTTTTTGGCAGGAGTATAAGTAGAGAGGCACTGATGAGTTACGTGTGAACATGATTAGTAATCAAGAGAGTGCTCTTTGCAGTTTGCACAATGAGTGATGGAGGGAACGATAGCTGCAGCTAAGGATTCTGGGAAGTGGAGTCTGGAGAAGTGACAGCGTCTACACGCTGCGTGACACTCCAAAAATTAGAATATTGTGAAAAAGTCCATCTAATCTGTTCATAATTTAATTTGTGAATTTAATTTGTGAATGAAGCCAAAACTTATCACGATGTCACAGGTAGTGACTTTGCCCAGAGTTAAAACATTTTAAAGGAGCTAAAGCCTCTTGAATGAAGAGAGAATGCAATTTATCTGATACTGTCAGACATCCAGACAATATCACTGCTGGCCTGGCCTTTACAAAACACAAAGTAATTAATCATTTTTGTTTATCTAACTCACAATGAAACATATTTGGCTTGAAGGTAAAGAGGAATTTCAGATGTTTTCTACTCTGGGATGGTAAATAACATTCATTAAACAGAACACAAAAAATAGCTTTGAATGAAAACCTGTGGGAGTTTAGATGCAAAACATTTATAGAACATCCTGTTGAGATGGAACAAAACATGATGTTTGAGAAGCAGAATCAAGCTGTTCTGGAAAGGGTTCTAGATTGCTTACAGGTATTAGATTTTAGCAGAATACAAAGCCCTAGAGAAAGTAGCTCTTATATGCCTACCCCCTTATAGTTCATCTGTTCATCTGAATATTAATATAATTTTTAAAAATAGCCTTTTAAAATGAGAACAGATAGCATCCTGTTTTTGATGACTGTGTAATATGATGATGTAGTGACAATACAAAAGAAGAAATCACTGAAGCAGTAAGCGCTTCTTAATGTCAGTAGTCCAGAGATGGAAACGACTGTGTACATTTTCGACTTTATCTGTACTTTATCTGTAGCCCAATTCCAAATAAGTTCAGATGCTGTGTAAGATGTAAATAAAGACTGCAAATATAAACTCATGGGCCCATATTTTATTCACAATAGAACATAGGACAGACAATATATAATGAAAGTGGTGCATTTTACCATTTCATGAAAAATATTAATACATTTTAATGGCAGCAACACCTTATTTAAAAAAAAAATAAAAAAGGAGCAAGTTGGGGAAAATGCCAGAAAATAAGTTGTACTAATAAAACAAAAATAGCTGGAGGAGCAATTTGCAGTCACATGACTGGAAATACATTTTTTTATATAGAGGCAGAGTCTCTCAGAAGCAAAAATGCTGAGTGGCTCACCAATTAGTGAAAAACTATATCTAAATATTTCAGAAAAATGTTCCTAAAAGTAAAATTGTAAATATTTTGAATATCCAACCATCTACAGTACAGAATATCATGAAACAAATTAAGAGGATCTGGAGAAATTTCTGTATACAAGAGACAAAACCAACAGTCAATAATAGCTGCTCATGGTCTTTGGGCTCTCAGGTGGCACTGCATTAATAGCAGGCATGCTTCTGTACTGTAAATCAATGCATGGGCTGAGGACCACTTTCAGAAATAATTGTATGTGAACACAGATTGCCATGTAATACACAAATTCATGTTAAGTCTGTGTCATGTAATGAAGAAGTCACAAGTCAACAGAATCCAGAAATGACAATGTTTTCTGTGGTTCAAAGACCATTCAAAATGGACTGAGACAAAATGGAAAATTGTTCTCTGGTCAGATGAACAAAAATTTGACTTTTTTTTTTTTTTTGGGAAAATATGGATGCCATGTCCTTTGGACACAAAAAGATAGGGTCCATCCAGCTTGCACATCTGGAAAGGCACCATCAATGCTGAACAGTATATACAGGATTTAGAACAACATATGCTTCCATCCACAGTATGTCTCTTACAGGCAAGGCTTTGCATTACAGTACTAAACCACATATTGTATCCATCAAAACAGCATGGCTTTGAAGAAGAGTACGGGTGCTGAACTGGCCTACCTGCTGTCCAGACCACATTTGGCACATCATGAAACCAAAAATCCAGCAAAGAAAATCCAGGACATGATGACTTATGTTGCTACATAAGACAAGAATGGGACAACATTCCTTTTCTAAAACTCCATCCACTGGTCTATTACTTTCACAGATGTTTACAGACTGTTGTTAAAAGAAGAGGGGTTACTATATAATGGTAGACTTAGCCTCATCCAAACTTTTTTGAGATGCATTGCTGACATCAAGTTCTAAATTAATAAGTTAGTATTTTCTAAATAATATTCTAAAAAAATAAGTTAATATTTTTCATAAAATTGTGAAATGTCTCACTTTCAACATCTGATGTGTGTTCTATTTGTAAAATATTGAAATCAGTCTTGAAGTGGTAAGTTATTTTTAAAATAACATATTATGAATACCAACCTTTTTCTGTGGTTTTATGCCAATAATTGAGTATCGGAGGTGTCTAATAACCCTGTCTGGATTTTTGGCAATCTACATTGAGTCGTTCTGGATTAGGCTCCCTTAATTATTATTTTTCAATAATTAATCACTAGAATTATCTCTGCCCATCATATGGTTATCTGCACCAGCAGCTTGCAGGTCTCTATGTTTGTGGTTATCTCTTTTTGTTTGGGTAGGGTTTTTTTTCCAAACTGGATCAGTACAACTGAAGAGGCTTTTCATAAAAAGAAGATTTACGGACTGTCCATGGAAGTGCAGATGTGGGCCATGTAAGTTTCTTATTCAAATTTCCAATTCAAAATAAGAAATGTAATTTATGTGTAATGCTCCCTATCCCTTTAAATTTAGTTAAAAATTACAACTTGGTAATATGGATGGGGCGCTGGCTTTGATAACTAAACACTCAAATAATAAGAGATTTATGCTTAGTGCATAAAAGACCAATATGTATCTGGTTAATCACTATTTTAATTAGTCAGACTACAATACGGATGTAATTTACACACATAGACACTTTGTTCAAATGACTCATTTAACTGATATTTATATATGTATTTTCAGCTGTTAACTTCTCAAATGACGTCCAGAAGAAAAAGAATACACAGGCTTAAATAAACTTTAGGCTATGTAGCCTGTATAATTTTAAAGCTTAAAAGAAATAATCAAAATGAGTGTGGCACTAAAAAGTCTATTTTTTAAAGAATAAAACAAACAGGTAAAATCTATAAATGTGTATATTATTTGTAAATTTGTAATTACATGATATGAAATGTTCACGTTGCAAACTGTACACTCTGCCTTTGAACTGTCTATCATGTTAAAATGCGTCCAAACTATACATCGTTTCCTGTCACTCATTTTCCTCACCTGTCCAGCGTGTAGTCTGTCTAAAGTTCTCTCGCGGGAGACTCTCCCTCCTGTTCTGTGCTAACTGTGCATCACTATGTGTGTCTCTAACCACACCCCTCCCAGCTGCGTTCTTGCTCAGTGTAGACACAGACGCTGCCACACATCTTGACCAATCATGTGTGGCAAAAAAAAAGAAAAAAGAAAGAAAGAATCGGCTCACTCTCAGGAGCCGGCTCCTGTCATTCACTTCAAAGAGCCGGCTCTTAGAGCCAGATCGTTCGCGACCGACCCATCACTAGTTCACTCATGCTCTATGACTCTCTCACGCTCTGTCTCACTCACGCTCTGTCTCACTCATGCTGCAGCTCTTAACAGTGCTTTGGAATGGGGTGTCTCACGTTCTCCATGACCATGTCAAACACTCTGTCCTCATCAATCCGACTAAACCAACTTCTCACAGTACAGCAACAGTCTCTTAACGTTAGTTGACGTGTACTCCAAGCTTGTCTGGCTTTTCCAACCAAACTGAAACACAAGCTAACACGGTTGCTAGGTACTCTTAAGTTCACTAACTATCAGACTGACAGTTAGGATGACTACTAAAATACATAGTGACACATGTTACTAATCAGCATTAAAAGGTCTAACCAACACTAATTGTGACTAAGGCCTAGTCCACACGTAGCCGGGTATTTATAAAAACGAATATCTCCCCTACATCATTTTCAAAAATAATATCATACACACGAGATCGTTTTAAGAAAAGTTTTCATCCACATGAATCCGCATAAATATGCCATAGAGTGTTGTCATAAAGATGCCAAAGGCATAGATGGCAGTGTAACACAAAGCTATGTCATGACCATGTCAGCCAATCAGAATCCTTCAAAACAAAAAAGTAAATAACAAAAAACTTCTCCTTTGCTCCTCCACGTATTGGAGAAGCTGAACTTGTAAAAACAAACACGCAAAGAATGTTTGAATTAACATAAAAATGAAAACTTCTCTGCTGGCGTTCATCCTTCCACAGCAAGGCAGTCAATTACAGTGGTCGCGCATATGACATAACAGCATCATTTGTCCAAAATCTCCACTTTGGCCAGAGTTTTCATAATCATTCGTTTTTGGTGGTGTAAAACTGCGTTTGCATGTGGATGAAAGGCCCAAACGCATAAAAATATATGCATTTATTCAAATACCCGGCTACGTGTGGACAAGGCCTAATATCAATGATCTTTACTCCAAAATCCTCAGAGCAAAACTACTTCACTTCTCCCGTTTTTCTCTCTCCTCTCGTTGCTTCTTTCTGCTGTGCTCTTTTCTCTAAAGCCCTGCCCCTTCTCTCACAGGAATGAATTTAAAACAGTCAAAGCCTGGGATCCTGATTAAAAAAAAAACAGGAAACTGATATTTACATAAATTTAGGATGCACAGAGCACATGTTAACACTGTACATTTCAATCAAACTGGACTTTCTAAAATTTGTTTTTTCTCTTCTAGATTTTCTCCAGGCATCACAAACACCACATCAGTACTAATGTTATAGCAACAATAAAAACAAATATTTCCTAAAGAAAATAAATGTATTATTACTGCTATTTTTTCCCTCCCTTTTTTCTTAAAGGGCTACATATGTTCTTAAACAGTGTAGAGCAGGGGTAGGCAACTCCAGTCCTGGAGTGCCGGTTTCCTGCACAGTTTGGTGATGTCACTGCTCTGACACTACATTGAAAGATGCTAATTGCCCGCTGAGTTGAATCAGGTGTGTTTGATCAGGTAGATCACCAAACTGTGCAGGAAACCAGCACTCCAGGACTGGAGTTGCCTACCCCTGGTGTAGAGGGTCAATCATTGGTAATAATGATGTTTTCATGCTGTTCTACTGTAATCAATTAACAAAGATAGTGGTGGGAAGTCAAAATTCAAAACTCAGATTATTCTCCGAGTTGGCTGAGAGTTAATTTTGATTCTTATGTGTCACTCATGTGAGCCAATTAGCCAGTTATCATGACCATGTAACTCTGGCCACACGAAATCACTTTTTAACACTGGAAGCGCGGATGCAACGAAATTTCTTGTCAGGGGAAAATCCCATGCTTGGCCCGACACCCTGCTGGGAGACAATTAGCGTCCTATTGATATGCTAATTACACGACAAACTGTCCAGGGCAAAGTGAGGGAAGCCAGTTTCACAGAAAGACACTCAGAATACTATATTATATTTTAAAATCAAATGAAGAACACAGAGAAAATGTATTTATTTATTTATTTTAGATTGTTTTAGAGATTTATTTATGCATTGCCATCTCCAGCGCAAAGTGAGGGAAATATCTCAGAAGCTCAGTCCAGTTTCACAGAAAGACACTCAAAATACTACATTATATTTTAAAATCAACCGAAGAACACAGAGAAAATATATTTATTTATTTATTTTAGATCATTTTAGATTTATTTATGCATTGCCGTCTCCAGGGCAAAGTGAGGGAAACATCTTAGAAACTCACAAAGACACACAAACACTCCAAATGCTATATTATATTTCAAAATGAAATTAAACTCACAGAGAGAATGTATTTATCATTTATTTATAATTTTTTATGCATTGGCATCTTCAGGGCAAAGCCACGAAAATAATTGTAAGCAAAACACAGTGACAGTTTCACAGAAAGACACACACTTGATACTTTTATTTCAAAATTAAACAAGTAATTGTTTATTTCGGTCTCTGGTAAAGTTATTCTGTCTTATTTATACAACCGGCCCTCCATCTGCTTCTCTGTGTGTGAGTCTGCGTGCATGCTGCGATAATAATTATTATAATATTAGATTAGATTAGATTAGATTCAACTTTATTGTCATTGTGCAGAGTACATGTACAGAGCCAATGAAATGCAGTTAGCATCTAACCAGAA
>BRDA01028545.1:31522-54539 GCA_036984385.1 Crenuchus spilurus | reverse complement strand
TCTAGTGATTAATAGTGTTTATTGAGGTTGTTTATAGACTAATATCTCCTATTCTAGTGATTAATAGTGTTTATTGAGGTTGTTTAGGGACTAATCTCTCATATTCTAGTGATTAATCGTGTTTATTGTGGTTGTTAATAGATTAGTATCTCCTATTCTAGTGATTAATAGTATACTTTGAGGTTATATCTCTACATTGAGTCGATGACGTTTGATGCCATGGCTCAACCTTACATGACTTGTTGGCTATATTAGCTTCATATGGGCAATGCAACAAATATCACATCTTTGTGTGAAACAAGTTAAAGTTAAGTTAAAACTCTTTAAACCCACCACTCAGTTTAGGGGAATGTTCAGAATTGACAGAATACAGACTCCTGTTCTCTGACACAGGTTTGGGTCGAGATCAAGTGTAGAAGGGAAACAGTCGCATGCGGTTCTGGCCTCAGTTTTGGCCCTTAGTCCAAATAACCTGGCGGTATCAAAAGGCCGTATCAGTATTTCAGATCCGCAGCTGATCCAGCCTTCCATTACTATGAGAAACACTGGCAGGAGCACAGCCATCACATACAGAAGGTGAAACATTCCTACATGTGGAGCAGACAGGGGGGAGGGAATTTAAACCTGGAATGTTTTCCAGTGCATAGTTGCTTGAAAGTTGCACTGTGTGTTGCAAGACTTTGGTTGGTTTCCTATCAAAAGTGGCTGATTTAGAGTAGGTGATGCGGTACTGGAAGTAATCCATGCATGGCACAGAAAGCATCCCTGGAATTGAAGCATCTGAATCAAGGCTGGCTGTACATGGTGAAGCGTTCATGCAACCAGTTGCATGCTCTCAGTTGCATGCAGTGTGGTTATTGTGCAGTTAGGGGTTATTTACATTAAATTTCAAGCTTTTTCATGGTTGTTTCAAGGTTTCATACCTTGTCACTTCTTGTTTGTTGTTCATATTAAGTAGCATTCATCACTTAAAAGGTGTGAGAGACAGAGAGTTTGTGTGTGTGAGTGTGAGAGAGAGAGTTTGTGTGTATGAGAGAGAGAGAGTGTGTGTGTGTGTGTGTGTGTGTGTGTGTGTGTGTGAGAGAGAGAGAGATTGTGTGTATGAGAGAGAGAGAGTGTGTGTGTGTGTTAGAGAGAGTGTGTGTGTGTGAGAGAGAGTGTGTGAGTGAGAGAGAGAGAGTGTGTGTGTGTGTGTGTGTGTGTGTGTGGTAGAGAAAGCACATGAACAGTAGCTTTAGTAGATGGGTGCAGAGAGGACACAATGGAGAGCAGATGTGGGGAATTTGGGATGCTGGGTGAGTGTCTGGCTCGTGGCCAGCAGAAGCCTGGGGTAGGCAGGGGTTTCAGCTGGCCTAAAAGTTACAGAGCGCACTCGCCAACACCAGGTACTTTATATTCCTCAGGAATTCCCCTGAACGCCAGCGGAGCCCAGCGATGACTAAAGAAACCAGAGATACTCCGTAACTCATCAGCGTGTACGCTTAACTAAACCTGAAAACACTGGCAGCGAACATCCACTGAACGTTATGTAAATGTTCTTTAGATGTTTTTTACATTTTTCCATCCTAACCCTTAGTAAAATGTCTATAACTAACATATAAACGTCAGGTGTTGTCCAGGGCCCCCCTGTCTTTTTTTAGGGCCCCTAAATTGGCCCTGATGATGTCATATTCTGAAAGATCTTTACAGAGCCAGGCTGAGTAAAGGTGTAGACACTTGATCCTCACTCAGTAAATCATCTGTAGCTGTGTGTGACACCACAGCCGTGCAGACTCTGCTGAACCGAACCGGTCCTGCTCGGACGAGTCTTAAAAGAGACAAGCGTTAAATTGCCGATTCTGCCACCAGCCCGGTCCGCTTAGGGATGTCATAATTCAGCAGGCAGGAAAAAGACAAAGAGCATTCTGCTTCCTGGCTCTGCCTTTGTTCCAAATGCGCCGCTGCGCCGTGACCTCGGAGAGATGCAGGCTGCTTCACTTTAAAACTCACATTTACAACGAAGAGGCAAATAAATACAGACGTGCAACTGGAGCTCTCATCCTTCTCTCTCTCTCTCTCTCTCTCTCTCTCTCTCTCTTTCTCTGCCACATGTTCAGCTTCAACTTCTTCAGCTATCACCTCATTCTGGCTCTGCTTTAGCCTATTACATAACACCTGAGAGGACAAATACACTTCAAGTAACTTAATACAGGGTGACATAAACATTAGTACCATTACTGTCAGCACAGAGATGTTACTGTAAATGTGCAGGATAATACAGCATAATACATTACTGTACACATATACAGGTTATTACTGTGAAGTTAGCTTTGCTAGTCTGTGTACCATGGCGTGGGCGTCATCAGCTTGTGGCACTGCTGAGACGTTACTGAAGCCTAGGTTGTTTTGATCGTGGCCTTCAGCTCATCTGAATTATTGGGTCTGGTGTTATTCAGCTTCCTCTTGACAGACCACAATAGATTCTCTATGAGGCTCAGACTCAGAGAGTTGACTAGCCAGTCAGTCACAGTAATATGATGCTCAGTTGGCACTGTAGGCAGCTGCTGGGCATCTTCATAAAGCTTGTCATCAGATGGAAGCATGAAGTGCTCTAAAATCTCCTGGTAGCTGTTGACTTTGAGCTAAACAGCAGCAGCTCAAACCATCACAGACTGCAGAAACTGCACACTGGACTTAAGGTAGCTAGGATTGTGTCTCTCTCAGACTCAGTACAGCAGAACCTTGACTTCGAGTTTAATTGGTTCTGTGACGGAGCTCGTAACTCAATTTGGTTGTATATCAAATTTTATTTCACCATTAAAATGAATAAATGCTATTAACCCCTTTTACTACGTGTATTTACATTACAGGTCAGACAATTTTTCTATTCTTCTTCACTGACTTTTTACCACACGTTCCTTGCTTTCAGTTGCAAGGCATTTCAATAAAAAGCTGTACAATGAGATTTGTTTCTTCCTCCATTTCAAAATGTATCGAAAATGAGTGAGGGAAGTGTCACACAGTGCCAGCGCACAGTCTCTTCTTCTCAGCACTGATCTTGGCACTCACTCATACTCACTGGGTATTCAACATTAAAGCCATTCAACTAAAATTCTGGCAATGTGGAGCACAAAACCAGTTAGCTCATAGGACCGCAGTAGCTTCTCTACTAGGCCCAGACCAGCATCTCTATGTACACCACCTCAGTGAGCTCATGAAAAGAGCTAGTGTGTTTACTAAATGAGATCATGGTACCACATTGAATGGCCAAGAGAAAATGTGCCACCAGAGTTGTTTTTAAATATTCTCTCGCTGTATTTACTCAAACCAAACCTCTACGCGCCGAGGTAGGTGCTAGTCGGCCATTTTGTTTCAGAAGCCTGGGAAGCATTAAAAAGAAGCACCATGTGCCTCTAAATGTTTATTAGCTGTTTAATATCCTGTTTAGAGTGTCCTTCACCATACTCTCCCATTTCACTTCCTCTTGTGGCATTAGCACCAGCCCCTCCAGTCCTCGCCCTCCCTCAGCACTGAAGTTAGCGGCTTGCTGTTATTCTAACTAGAGCTGAGACGATGAACATGTGGTCAAAGCAATGCCACAATCGCAGGACTTCATTACGCAGTCCGTTCCACTTCCCAACACCAATCTTCCATCGCTGTCCACGGCTTTATGATGGGAATGTTTTGATGTCCTTTGGGTGCAGTAGCTTAAGTTGAAAAGCCAACATAATGGCTCCCAGGGCTTCAATTGAGCCTCCATAGCCTGCTTGGTCAGCTTAGTCTTCAGGCCCACGAGCCAGGCTAAGTGTTTGCTCTGTCCTACGTCACTACATGCCTGAACCAAGCCATTCAGAACATGACTTGGTACAGGTGTACTGACAGCAGATACTAAAAAGTGATTGTAGTTTATTATTTATTTACTAAATCAAAGCTCAGCTTTCACTAGAAGCCCAGTAGGCATAATGGTGGCTTGGTGGTTGGCACCTTCGCCTCTCAGCACTGAGGTTTTGGGTTTGAGTCCCCATCTGGGTGGAGTTTCCATGTTATCCTCGTGTCTGCGTGGGTTTCCTCCCACAGTCCAAAAACATGGAGATCAGGTGAAATTGCCCTAAATGACCCTGATGTGTGTGTATGAATGCCCAGATATGGTTGGCACTCTGTCCTGGGTGATCCCAAGGTGGACGGTATAGTTGAGAGTATGCTGTGCGTGATTGTAAGTGATTGTGTTGATTGTAAAGCCTCATAACATATCTTATTGTGGACACATTATGAGAAGAACTGGTTTCCAGTTCTGCTGGAACAGTTGAAGGTAAAAGAGGAAGAGGACCAGCAACATGATGGATGGATACAGTCACAGGAATCATTAATGAGACATAAAGAAACCTGAAGAGAGAGAAGAAGACAAGATGTTCTGGAGAAACACCATCCATATGGTCACCAGGAGTCGGAATTGACTTGTCAATGTATGATGTAAACCATAGTGCCACACCGGTGCCTGCATCTTCTCTCCTAACATGGTCACACTGTAATTTCGTGGTTCATGAGGGAGAGGGCTGAGCGTGAGGAAAAGAAATGGTTTGCTCAAACCCAATGGGCTGGAATAAAGACTGTGTTTATCCCTCCAAAAAAACCACTTGAGATTAAACAGTCCAAAATGTGAAACATCTTCCCCTGTCTTCTGGATCTCATTAGCAAAGGCATCTGCCTTCTTTTTTAGTTTCATATTTTATAACATTCACTGCGGTCAGACGCTGAGAAGGGGGCACTCTTACTCAAAACCGAGGCACAAAGAATGCTCACAATGTCTCTGAATTAAGTCCACTATCGCCAAACCTCAAGCTCTGACCATATCAGGGGCTAAATTGTTCCCCGAACGGTCCCCCAGTGTGAGCTCTTCTCTAAACACTTTGAGAAAAAAGCTCTCCACTGTTCTCCAGACATCTCCAACCAGGACGTCCTCAGACGTGACGATAGATGTCATCGGCAGGTTGGAAATGACCCTTTGAGGATATGTAACAAAATCTGTTGAGTCATCACCACATCCCACTGACCTCCGGTCAGTTACATTTAACTGCTCAAATGTTGCTCTTTGCTGGCTCAGGAGACTTAATGGAGATTCTTCTAAATCTCCCTATCAGACAGTGAAGAGACATAAAAGTTAATGATGAGAATCCTCTCAGAAGTAAACGTGAGTGGAGTTATCTGAGCAAATCTGAGCACAATGTGAGACTTGATTGAGATTTGGGCTAAAACTTGAGGGGTGACCTGTGAGATTTCTGTGAGCACTTCTCTAAAATGCATGTTCTCCACTGTTCTTCAGACATCTCCAACTGGGGCGTCTTTGAAAATGATGATCAGGATTGAAATGTCCCTTTGCTCCCCAACTCAAATGTTGCTCTTTGGTGGCTCAGAAGACTTACTTGAGACTTGAAATACCTTCATACCATCAAACCTGAGAAATGAGTTGGTTTTGAGAATCCTGTTGAAAAAACAAGTGTGAGATGTGACTGAGATTTGTACTAAAACACGAGACGTGAGATTACTGTGAGCACTTCTCAAAAACTCATGGAGAAAAAAATCTCTCCACTCTTCTCCAACTGGGACGCTCCCGGACGTGAGGACGGATTTCATTTGTCAGCTGTGAGATGACCCTTGGAGGATGTGCTGAAATGTTCTGGTGTTGTTTCTGTGGACTGTGTCCTACATGACGCCTCGTTCGGGGAAACGTGCTGTTGAATTGTAATACAGTCTTGCGCTGAAAAGACTTAAGTGGACTTTAATTATGTTTGGCTGCGCTGAATCGCGATGGAATGCAGTGCTGAGAATGAAAGAGAGCACGATCAAATATGACGGATTTGGAGCGTTTCACATCGCAAGGAAGCTGCAAGGAGTCGGGATGTTGCATCTGTGTCTGTGCGTGGAGGAGTTATAGCTTTAGGAAGCGGCCCTGAAGAGAGGTAACATGTGTCTTTGAGTCATGTTCTGATAATCTTCCTCTCCGATTACGTCCCTGCTCCACTTTCCCTATAAATGGAAGGATGTGGATTACAACACAGAACCCGCAGGTTTTATAACAAACACCAAATGGCATGGAAAACAGAGGACCGTGGTGAAAGAAAATGGGCTTTTGCGGATAGACGAGGAAAAACAGGCCGTGAAAGAGAGGCCTCAAAGCTTGGTTCCCATGTAGACCAACCCATATAATTTGTGTTTTGAGAGAATCCAATGAGAGAGGTTTGTCGAGGCTGGGTGAAGTATGGCATGGTGCTACTCTGTCAGTCATTACATGCGCATTGAGTCTGGACCTGCTCCCACACAAGTCACTCGCAATGACATCCAAAAATGCAAGGCGTTGCGAAATAAATCCATCAGGCCTTTGACGGGCTCCAACTAATCAGAGTATCAAAGCATGTCTCAAATCATGCGTGGCGGCTCCAACCCGACCCAATTGCATTCTGGAACCAATCAGAACGGGCCCACCAGTTCTAAAACAACTTGCAGGGAAAGCAGTTCCAGATTTGCTCTTGGAGAACATGCTAATGAACGTAGCAAAGCTAACAGGCTGGTAAATTCCAGGCCGGCCAGGATGGAGATGCGGGGGTCACCACCTCATCCAGCTTAGAGTCATTACATTTTACTGCTTAAATGTTGCTCTTTGGTGGCTTTACTGGAGATTGTTCTAGAATTTCATGTGAGATGTAAAGGAGACAGATAAACTTAAGAGTCATTCACAGCATCAGCACTGAGACTCTTCAGAATCCTGTCTTAAGCAAACATGAATATTATCTGAGCACTGAGACAAGATTGAGATTTGTACTAAAACACATGAGATTACTGAGAAACATTTGAGAAGTCAACGATTGAGCGATTTTCAAAGTCAGAATTTTGTTTCTTTACTTTTAATCTAGAGCTGCAAGAGGCTAAAAATGCTAGCAAACACTAAAACTCAGTAGGCACCTAAATAATGTAGTCATTTTTGTAAAAGTACATCACCAAACCTCTCAAACCTCATGTAGCTTTTAACGAAGGTCTCACAGACTGGTCTTTGAGTTGTACGGTCCTGCAAGGGGCTAAAAATGCTAACAAACACTAAAACTCAATAGGCACCAAAATGAAAACATCTCTCATCCTGCATCCTGATGTTAATGATGGTCTCAGACTAACGTATGTGGTTTAGGACACAGTTTGATAATAAAAACTTGTGTAGCTGAATGCCGCCGATCTCAGGCTTAACCTGAAGTCTCCTTTTGAGTTTCTGGTCTCATTTTTGTCTCTGAGAAACTAATGAGACTTAGAGGAGTTCTTTCCTCTGGGAAGTTATTCGCTGCTCAGGTTAAATGGATGATTAGCCACTTCTGAGGCCGGTCTTGGTGCTTCCTCTGTCAGCAGTGTTGTGTTGGAAAGACGCCCCTAGCCAAAGAGATATGGAATAATGAAGGAAAAAGTGGTTCCCCCTGATCTTTAATAACACTGGAGAGATGTATATTTTTCCTTTTGCCGCAGTAATGAATCACGTTGTCTCTGCAGAATTACGGCGTGTACCTTCAGACAGGTTTATCGTTTAATGGGACACCACCGTGTGTGTTCTCGCGGGAGATTTACGACTTGTTTTTATAACAGTTGCTCCATCCACCTCCACCGTTTGGAAATGGATGGCGCTACCTGTTCAGACCGAAGAACGCCGTCGTATGGAGAAGCTTTACGAGCTGACGTTACTTTTCATGTGCGCTGTTGTCTGTGATTGTTTTTTCCACGGCACGTCCGAGGCGTGTTGTTTGTACACAAGCCGCTGCCATTAAGCTCAAACACTTGAGTTTTCTTCCTCTTCCCTGCAGGAGCCAAATCAAACGATTTAAGGACCATAAAACTGTAAAACTCTGGAACACAAGGCACCACTGGTGATGTGCCAGACATGATCTTTATCTGTAAACAGTGTGAGCAGTTCTTGATTTTGACCCAAAAATTGACTTAAAGCAAAGCTTCACTCTTGTTTACTCACTTTTCCACTCAAAATTGATCAGCCAAAACATGTGTCGAGTCCACATTTGGCTTCTTTAGTTTAGAACCGGAGCTGTGAGCTGCTGGAAAGCATTAGAACTCAATCGTCACCTAAAGAACCTGGTCATTACTTCAACAAAACTTCTCTCAAACCTCATTTAGATCTGAATTAAGTTCTCATAGACTAGTCAGTGAGGTCTGACCAAGTGTTGTTTCTTTGGTTTTATACTAGTTAGAGCTCCGAGCGGCTGACATTGCTAACAAACAGCAAAACTCAATAGACACCTTAACAGCCCAGTTGTTTCTCGTCATCTAGATCTTAATGAAGGTCAGCAGATGTGGTTTACCGTGAGCTTCACAGCACACATTTGGCTTCTTTATTTTAGAGCTAGAGCTGCAAGGCTAAAGTTGCTAACAAGCACTAGAACTCAATAGTCACCTGTCTGAACCCACTCAAAGCTCATCCAGATGTTAATGAACGTCTGACAGACTAGTGGATGTGTTTTAGAAGTTGTTTTTGATTCATTTTTACAGAAACAACCAGGCTATTTAGGTGACTATTGAGTTCTAATGTCTGTTAGCGGTGTTAGCCTATCACAGCTCTAGTTCTAAAATAGAGAAACAAAAATTTAGCTGTGATGCTCATAGTCTAGGCTAAGAGACCTTAACTAAAGATCTATAGCCTATGACGTTCTGAGAAGAGGGGGTGATTTACAGGAATGACCAGGCTAATTAAGTGACTATTGAGTTCTAGTGTTTGTTAGCAACTTTAGCCTCGTAGCTCCGGCTCTAAAATAAAGTAAAATTTGGACTCCAAACAGGTCAAAAATATGTAAATATGACTTCTGTATGAACTTTGTCAAATGATCTAAACAGAGACAGAACTGCAGTTGTTTAGAAAAGACAAGAAAGCGTAATGATTCTCCTTTAAGTAAGCTAAACATAGAGACACAGATAATACAGCCGCTACACATGAAGAAAGACCTTCCATATGTTTCCACGGGATGAATCATCAGCCATCGTGTTTGGAAATTTCCCAGAAGCAGGCTGGCCTCAGGCGTGCCTCTGACAGCTAGTAAATCAAATTTGAGTGCTCTTATAAAACAGAATTTAAAAAATGGCTTATTAGACACTAAAATAGACTCTCGTGGTTGGATTCATGAGGTAAAGTGTTAAAAGTGCTTTTTTGTTGACTTCAGAGTTTTGCTGTAAATGAGCTGCAGTGATGAGCGGTGGTGTCAACAGACAATCTGAGCATCCGAGTCCGATCTGCAGTCCCTTCTCCTGACAGCGTACAGGACTCCCAGGTACCACAGGACACCATCAGAGGTCTTGTAAGATGACAAGCTCTTCTCATGTCACTATACAGCTCGTCTTTAGCATCGTCTTTAGCATACTTTAGCATATAGTAATACACTTACTATATAATATAGTAAATAAATATAATATATACTTGCTAATACTGCACATCTATCTATCTATCCATCCATCCATCCATCCATCCATCCCTGTTTACCTTTCTACCTATCTGCCTGCCTGCCCGCTTGCCTGTCTATCCATCTATCTTGTGTCCATATTTCAGTGACTAAGAGTTGTTTTGGTGGCAAAAGGAGGAACAGCAGCATGTTATGTTAGAATATTGGTCATAATGTTATGGCATATTTTACAATTCTAAACCTGCAACTTCTAAAGTAAATTTTAAACACTGTGGTCAATGCTGAATATGGTTCAGTCAGAATCTGCTGAATTGTTGTGTTTTTGGGGTGTTTTCAGGGGGTAACACTGTAATTAATACCACACTTTTACATCACTTCTCTGATTTGTGTGGAAACCGAAACCTTACCCTACCCAGACAGCTCGTCCTCATTCCCTCTGCCAGGCTGGGCTAAACGTGAACAAAAAAGCCTTACTGGTAAGTGTGGGGTGATGGAAATCCCGTCCAGAGACCCAGAGACGAGACCCAACCCAAACCCCCCCCCCAAAAAAAATCAGCCCCAGGCCCAGAGTGAGCAGGTCTGAATGTGTGGAGCTGAAGCCAGGTCAGTTGTAGCTCAATGAAAAAAAAAACAGCTCAGACAATGAGTCCATTTTTCCAGGGGGCCAGACGGACCCCCACTTGTGCAGCTCAGGACGACTAAATAAATAGAATTGGAGAAGGAAACCACGGAGCCCTCCACCAGCACCAGCCCGCAGTGAAAAGAGGGGAAAGTGAGTGACAGACAATTGAAAAGACAAATTGTGTGATTGTCTTTGGCTGAGAAAAGGTAATTACGATGGGACGTGAACCGTGGGGTCTGAGGTCAAACCCAGTGTCTGACCTCTGGCTTGAATAAGGGGGTTCAGTGACCTCTTTCTCACCGTTTTTCTCTCTCACACTCTCACACACACACACACACACTTGCCCCGAAGATTTGGACCTGTGCTCGCTCTTGCATGTGGGATATAATTGCTTTTCCAGGGTCTGGTACCCCCCACCCCCCACCAGGGGCTGAGACAACAACTACACCACATTTAAGATGAATACATTTTTGCTCAAATAATGCTTTGCTTTAGTGTCAGGCTGGAGCTGCAGTAGGTGTACAATAGAGATGTCTTGATGCAGTATTTTCTGGCTTGAATGGTTAACCCAGAAACCTCCACTTACCTCCAAAGTCCAGAGTTGTTCAGTTTTGCCAACAAACACTAGAACTCCGTAGTCACCTAAGTAGCCCAGTCGTTTAAACCACTCAAACCTCATCCAGATCTTAATGAATGACAAACAGACTAGTGGACACAGTATGACTTACTAAGAGTTTAATTATTAATTCATTAATTAACTAATTAATTAAAAGACACTTCAGACAGCAGCAGGGCTGGAGGAAGACTCCATACATCCCTGTAAAAGTACAATGTTAATCATGGTGACAATGTTTTTTGGACACTAACATGTCAATACTAGGGTAATTTAAGTTGTTTTATTAACGCAGTACCACTAATAGTGTTTACTTTGGTTAATTATTGCAGAATTGAAATCGATCCACAGGTTACTGCCATCATGGTATTTACCATCATACAGCCGTGTTTGCACCACAGTATATTTGTGTAACAGTAAAACTGATTCTAGCTCAGCACTTCCTTTTCTGACTTTCCTGGCTTGTCTAAGATGGCCGACGCAGCATTCAGCTACACAAGTTCTTGTTGTGTCTTAGGGCATTTTCACTCCTGAAAGTCTGGACCATGGTGTGTTTGTTACCTTGTATATATTTGATCCAGTTAGAGATGTGATGAGATGCCATCCTGGGCACCTGCCTATTCAGTCCATATCAGAACCCGCCACTGAATGAACAGATTAGATTCATTGCCACAGTAGTGCTGTTATTATGGTAGTTATACCAGCAGCAGTAGTTTCAAGCACTTAGGTTAGCTGAACTTGAAGCAGTTGTATCGACGCCGTCAGATACGGAGTAAAACGCGTTGAGCAATCCTGCCAGTTTTGTGTTTCCTGTATTTGGTCTGAAAGTCCGAACCTTCTAGATAAGTGTTTACACACTGCACACGAATTGGACCATGGTTCAGTAGATCCAGATCCACCTCTTTTGGTCGCACCAAATTTTGCTCCTTTGGTCCGGATCGTGAAAAGCCTGAAAGCATCCTTAGACAGCTGAGTCAGACCCGGAGCTGATCTAGAACCTGTTTTAGTGATGATGACCATCATAAATATAGAGGAATGTTATCCAAGATCAGTCTTCTAGCAGCCCTGCTGCTGTCTGAAGTGTCTCTGTGGTGTTTTTATTCATTTCTAAAGCTCACAGTAAGTCCTACTGTGTCCACAGCCACTATACTATGAGACCTTCATTAATGTCACGAGCTTTGAGAGAAACTAAAGCAGAACATCTGAGTTCAGTGGCCAAACCTGTGAAAGCCTGAGAAACAGGTATTTGAGTTGAGAGAGTAGTAAGCGTAGATGTGCTGGAGGAAGGGTACAGTGTATGGACAGAGTAAGCTCAGATGGCCAGCACACCATGCCTTCCTCATTAAACAGCGATGGAAGCAGGATGAAACCACACGGCTGTTGCTTTTGTGGTGAAATGAAAAGAGGGATAAATTCACAGTCTTGGAAAAGTTCTCATTTCTTCGCGCGTGGTTAAGAAAGAGGTATTTATGTGAAAGAGATTCTTTGCTGTTTGGCCATGTTCGGTGAAACGTTGGCCTTGCTAATGGCTTAATTGATCAGCTTTACTGAAACTTGCATCATTGCCAGTTTCTGCAGCTCGGGTTCCAGCGGCGTTTGGCCCTGGATGACTGCGAGTCACACTCTTAATGAGAGGCTGAACCGCCCCTATAGTGTTATTACAGCTATTTTAAGGTTGAAATGCTGTGGTCAGTTAATAAGGGAGCATGTTAAACTTATGTATTGGCATATTTTGCTTCAATGGTTAGTTGGGGTTTGTGTAGATGCTCACTGCGGCATTATTTGTTGTGAAGCATCTTCACTGTCCTGTTGTATCTCCATTTGTCAAGCATTTGATGGTCGTCATGTTTGGTGTGATTTTCTCTGAGATGTTCTTTTTACAGCTGTGAAAATCTGAGACCCCTCTACATTCATTGTGAAACTCAGTTGGACACAATTCTTAGGAGAAGGTCCTGTAGACTGGCACTGTTAGCACTGCTGGTAGACCTGTATGACTGTACACTTCATACACCTGCACATTCAGCTACTTCCTTCACACTCTGACCTTTAACCCCCAAATACACTCACTGCTTTATCATTAACATCTGAGACATTCACTGCACTGTACCACCTCTTCTACATCTCACACACCCTGCAGGTGTTTATAGCCTCAGCATCCTCATACAGCACCATCTGCTGGAGCCTGAAGTTACTACCACCTTAAATGCGCAAGGTGACCTTTTTTTTCCCTATGGCGCTTATATTTGTCTATTTTTTGTTTACTATCATTTATTATTATATTTTCAGATGTTTTGATATTTATAAATATCTCAAAATTTGTATTTGTAGAAAAATGCCCTTTTAGTCTGGTCTAGTCCTGATGGCACACCACCTTGTGCTTTTTAATAATACAAAAGCAGCATAAAAAGAGCTAAGCTGAGCTAAAATGGACTGACTATACAATGTACAAGCGCATAATAGTTCTTAGTCTAAGAAACTACAGAATAACAATGTTTGCAAGAGTTAAGTTAAAGACGGTCCACTTATGGCCCTGTTTACATCTGTGCCAGCGTATTCTGACGTTATAGCAGTAAACGCCCCCTACAGGACTAACTGAAAACCCATATAAGTTTCTCATTGCTTAAAATATCTGCATCATTTTTTTTATCTCCTTCTATTTAAATATATAATCATATACCTCTGAATATCAGATGTTTCTCCTCCTGTGATAAAGTGCTGTTTCTTCTTTTGTTTTGTTGCCAAAAAGCGAAAAACTCGAGCTTGATTGCACTAAACAGTCCAGGTGTTTAGATGACCATGTCTCCCGCAGTCTGGCTAATATCGGCCACGTTAGTAAGAGTGTGTTGTTTACAAGATCACGTCTAGTTTAGACTAAACAGTCTTAAGCCGTGTTCAGATGGAAATAATGTACATGAGGTTCTGGGATGACTTCTTCTGCAGGAGCTCCTCTGTTACTTTACTTCCATCACAATCGGCCATGTCAGTGTTTTTGTCCCTCCAACAGGCTGACTTATTTACTGTTTTTTATCACTTCAGTCCTGAATCTCCACGATTTTCCAGGCAGATGTCTGCAAACGTTGAATAACAAATGGTTTTTGGCTGCTGCTGTTTGCCGTATTAATGAAATGTTTTTTTTAGCTTTTTTTTCTGTTATAACTGTCGGAGTTAAATGCATTGAGACGTCGCCTGCGCCCGAGGCCTGGAGTAGCTGAGTGCTGTTAATGTGTGTGTTTCCACGTGCTAACATTACACAGCGCATCCCGAGAGGTCTGCTCAGTGTCCCGGAGAGCAGCGGCCCCATCTCAGGCGCTGGCCCACAATACAAGCCACCAAAACACATGTTTGGGAGTCTGTTGAACGTCATGCCTCGGCTGGCCTGATTCCTTCAGTTTGATTTATCCTGCACGTCGGCCACCTCAGACAGCGGACAAGGAGGACGATGGTGGTCCCCGTCTCGTAAGCTCAGGCAAAGCAAAGTTATGGAGCCCATCACAAGGCTGTAAAGCTAACAGCATTGTAAAGTGTGGTGAATGAACACATACAGATACATCATCTCTCAAAACCAAAGGCTGGGGACTCACAATGGGCCTGTAAGTCAGTGGTGGAGAGACGCTCAACTAAATCAAGACAAACAAAACAACAATCTTTAAAGAATGGAGCGGCAAACATGTTATGTGGGGAGGAAGCAAAAACCAGACGAACACGATTTACAGATGAAAACAAGCTTGGCCAGTGAAATACGGCAGTGGAAGCGTGTGTTGGATCAGGCTGAAGTCATTGTGATTGCTCACAGATGGATGTCGTATGACTGGAGGCTCCAAGCCAGCCGTCCTGCCGCTTACCAGCAAAACGAACTCATTCTCGCTGTTTATTAAGACATACTTAGGTAATGTTTCAGCTGTGAGTGAACTCATTTTGTCAGAACTGTGCAGTTAAATCTGCTCCAGCTCCACTTCAGGTCAACCCGCTGCTCAGTATCACGTAGCTACGTTAAAACAGAATGCTAAGTGCTACAAAAGTACATATAAATCCATCAAAACCTCCCATAAATGAACGGTTCACTCAGAAATCTCATTTACTCAATTTTACACTTGTCTCAGATGTAGTTAACCAACCAAGACATGTTTGGAATCCAAATTCTGGATTAGCTGTGAGGCTAATGTTGCTATCAAATTCTCAATAGCCATCCAAATAACGCTGTTGTTTCTGTAAAAACACATCACCAAACCTCATCCAGATCTTAATGCATGCTTCATAGTCTCATCAATGAGATTTAGCATTTAAAAAAAATTAAAGAAAGAACTTGTGTAGCTGAATGCTGCATCGGCCATCTTAGAAAGATGCTGCACTTCTGCTATGTGAAGTTTTGTTAAATTCATTTTAAAGCTCACAGTAAGTCATACTGCATCCTAAACCACATCCACTATTCTGTGAGACCTTCATTAAGATCTGGATGAGGTTTGACTGGGTTGAGAGAGGTGAGTTTTAGTGCTTGTTAGCAATGTTAGCCTTCACATCTGTAAAACTGAAGCTCAATCCAAGATGGCGGCATTCATGATGGCTGGCGTGTTGGTGCCATGGCCTAACAAGTTTCCCCCTCAGCTTGTGTTTATGTACAGTGAACATATGTTACTTCATGTCAGCGTGAAATTAGCTACAAAGTAAAAAAAATACAAGTGTAAAGATGTAAATGTGGTGTTTCGGTGTAGATGCTTATGACTAATGGATGTGTCCTTATTGATATTTTGAAGTGCGCCTCTTCTTTTAGGGCAGATTTGGGTCAATGTGAAGCGTAAAAGCAGAAAAATCTGATCAGAATTGAGCAAAAAGGTTTTACCAGTTATTACCTAATAAGTCAAGAATGATCTCATGAGCTTCCAGGAAGCTGGTAAATGTGCTCACATGTGGCTCCCAGGTTAAAGCATTTGCATTATTTCTGTGAGTCGTTAACTGGACGCCCCTCTGCAAGGTGACTCACCCACAGGAATGTGATTTTGGTCGGTCTGAAAGGGCAGCATTTCAGAGCAGCTTAGTTGCAAAAGTAGCCGTGATGGAGCATTAAACTGTGGAGCACATGGGTCAAATTACTCAAACACTGGACGTGAAGGAAGGCTGCGAAGTAAGCAGAATCCTGTAGTGCTGCATGTTGTTATTAGGAGTGTTCAGTATGGACAGATTGTCGGATATTGTGATAACGATAAGTGAAACAATAGGCTAAAGATAGACTTTTCTTCTTAAACAGAAATATATATATACATCTCTTATCGAAATAGCAAAAATACAAAAACAGTATTCATTATTGTTCTGTGCAAATTTCACAATACAAAATAATCTCATCATAACAGCTGCTTGTCAAATGTAAACACATTTGTATGTAAAACTGTAAAAAAGTTTTAAAAAGAAAAACAGTCTGCATTGTCTGAGTAGTGATTCTAATATATTTTATATATTCATATGTTTTATTTTTCTTTATTAGGGTAGAAAGGATTTGTTTTTACCACAGTGGACAACAATTGTTCTTTTCTTACCAAATGCATAACTCGTAGCACTCACTCATTGATTTCCAATCAAGTACGTCACTCGTAGCAATGCTACTTTTTGTCAAATACGTCGATTGCAGTAATGCTACTTTCTCGTCAAATACATCACTTGTAGTAATGCTACTTTCTCGTCAAATACATCACTTGTAGTAATGCTACTTTCTCGTCAAATACATCACTTGTAGTAATGCTACTTTTTTGTCAAATACATCACTTGTAGTAATGCTACTTTTTTGTCAAATACATCACTTGTAGTAATGCTACTTTTTTGTCAAATGCATCACTTGTAGTAATGCTACTTTTTTGTCAAATGCATCACTTGTAGCAATGCTACTTTTTTTGTCAAATGCATCACTTGTAGCAATGCTACTTTTTTTGTCAAATGCATCACTTGTAGCAATGCTACTTTTTTGTCAAATACATCACTTGTAGTAATGCTACTTTTTTGTCAAATACATCACTTGTAGTAATGCTACTTTTTTTGTCAAATGCATCACTTGTAGCAATGCTACTTTTTTTGTCAAATGCATCACTTGTAGCAATGCTACTTTTTTGTCAAATGCATCACTTGTAGTAATGCTACTTTTTTGTCAAATGCATCACTTGTAGTAATGCTACTTTTTGTCAATTGCATCACTTGTAGTAATGCTACTTTTTTGTCAAATACATCACTTGTAGTAATGCTACTTTTTTGTCAAATGCATCACTTGTAGTAATGCTACTTTTTTGTCAAATGCATCACTCGTAGTAATGCTACTTTTTTGTCAAATGCATCACTCGTAGTAATGCTACTTTTTTGTCAAATGCATCACTTGTAGTAATGCTACTTTTTTGTCAAATACATCACTTGTAGTAATGCTACTTTTTTGTCAAATACATCACTTGTAGTAATGCTACTTTTTTGTCAAATACATCACTTGTAGTAATGCTACATTCCAATCAAGTTTGTCACTCGTAGTAATGCTACATTCCTGTCAAATGCGCGACTATAATCTTTTTTTTATTTGATTTGGTCAGGGTGTTCACAGTGTACATTAAATCTTACAGTGCTCATTGGCACATTGCAGCCACATTCCATGTTCAGTATTGTTGAACAGTCTTAGTCTCTTAAGCTGAGTAAGTAAAAACATTTCTATGTAAATAAATGTGACTGTGTTTGTAAAAGCTGTATCATTAGAAAACATACAAATAAACACAAGGGGGCAGCCATGGCCTAGTGGTAAGGATCTGGTCTTGTTACCAGAAGGTCGCTGGTTCAATCCCCAGACAGGACATGACTGAAGTGCCCTTGAGCAAGGCACCTAACCCCCTAACTGCTCCCCAGGTGCCAGTGGATAAGGGCTGCCCACCGCTTCGGGCACAAATTCTCGCAGACTTTTGTGTGTGTGTGTGTGTGTGTTTCACTGCACGAATGTGTTAAATGCGGAGGTCAAATTCCGTTGTGTGAAAAATCACATTGGCTAAACTGCTTAATCTTAAAGTAAAGTAGCTGATATGTTGTGAGATAGTTTGAAGAATGATGTTTGGTTCTGGATGTTCTTGATGATCCATCACATGATGGTGAACAAACCTTATATCACTTAGAGGCTTAACGTGAAGGTATCACAGCTGCCTTTGTAATTAAAAACTGAAAGCATGCATGGTGGACAGGCTCTGCTGTGGAGACCCTCCATGTCAGAGGGATTTTCTCTGCTTTGCTTGGCCTGGAGTTGGGAAAGAAAAGCAACGGCTTGTTTGTTTTATTTGTTTCCTTCTTTTTCTCTCTCGCTTTCTCTCCCTTTGACGTAAATAAATCTGTCGTCTGTGGCCGAGGGAGGCAGAGGGTCTGAGTACTGTTGAGTTCTCTCTCTCTCTCTCTCTCTCACTTTCTATCTTTCTGTGTCTCTCTCTCTATTTATAAATCTCATGGGGTTGCATTGAGGCACCAAGAATCACAGCTTGGCAAAATGGACTCTAATTGCTTTGCCCCATTAAAGATGGTTAGCTGAAATATTGCCTCCTGCTCAGATCAACTTAAACTACATCACCCAAATCAGCCTTAGGAATGCGAGGCCTCTTTATAAGAGCATCCCAGTGTTTGGCCCAACATTCCCTTCAAGCTTGGGGGGGGGGGTTTGACTGTTATAGTTTATTTTTTGGTTTTAAACCTGCTTCTGGTGAGGCCTCCACACCAATTAAAGTGCTTGTTTATTTGTAAATACTACCAGTTGCTATGATGCACCATTGGCGTTAGATTCACTTGTACTTTGGGTGTAGTTTCTCCTGGCAAAATTAAAGACTTTGCCTTGCCCTGAAAGCTACAGAGATGGCACTTGACTTAAATGCATTCAGGCAAGCCTCAACAGAGATGCTGGCTGGTGTTTAGGAGACCCAAACGCCTGGACAAGCCTTAGAGCTTGTTCCTTGCTGGAGACTGCACAGGAGCATGCTGTACTCCTTCTTCATTTGACTAATGGGAAAGGCATTTTGAAAAGGCCATGCCGTGGGGAGCATTGGGTAAGCTGGGATAATTGTTGTGCAGCATTTTTTGTTCTCCCTGCTCTGTAAACTTTGCTAATTGTCAACGTTAGTCATAACCGTTGCGGTGCATCTAGGCAAGCAGTCACAGGTTGGCATAACACTCGGGCCTATGCCGTCTTGTGAAAGTCCCAGGAGGCGTTAAAGCAACGCTGCCTTTGATTAGCAGCCCTTAATCTTTCATTATGACAACCTACGTGGCTCCATAAAACATGAAGCGTGCTCTTAGCATTGGCGTACATGCTGCTGGAAAAATAAACCAGCTAAATTTGAAGTTCCAACAAGACTCAAGATCCTCCACATTCCTACATTTGTCTTCCCATTCATCTTCAAATGAGGTGAGGTTCTAGGCTAAACCACATGTTTGCTATCACATTAGACCATCTATTTGCTGATAAGGATCTCCATTGTGAGCCAGGAAACAGCTTTGCATTAAGACCGACACTCGAGGTCCTGCCACTGTGCTTTGTTAGTTTAAAGGTTATGTTAAGAGACCTACTGTTGGCTCGACCTTCCATTCAAAGCCACTCAATTACCATTCATCCAGGTAGCACACAGTGGGATATTAGCCTAATCAGGGCTTTCTCATTCACACCTGAGGCTACAGCTAGTAAAGGCCTTCAGTTATTGTAGCTAAGGGCTTTTTAAATGGCCTTATAAGGGGTATCATTGACTTGCAAAAACAAGCAGTTTTGAATTCATTGTTTTAGTGACATCACAAAAACCAAAGCACTTATTCACTGTCCCAAAAAAATCATGAGGGATTTTTTTTTTTTTTTTTTTTTTTTTTTTAAGAGTTTTGCATAATGTTGTGTATCATTTCAGGAAATTGGATCAATAGAAATGGTCCAAAGCTTGCAGTGATTCCATCTCCATGTATACAGCCTACAGCAGTTTAACTCCACCCACTCACGTTGGAGCTATAAGGGGTGTTTCAGCAAGGGCTGCTTTTCCAATGAGGCATAACATCGGGCAGCCAATCAAACATTAAAAACCCAGTAACACAGCAGCTTCTTTAAGATATGAGGTGATTTAGTGTCTGGTAGATTTGTACTGTATATCTAAACAAACTGCAGTCCAGAGACGGATGGGATCCTCTGGTCTTGGTTCCTTTCAGCTGGTTCTAAGGAAGTTTTCTTAAAGCTGCTTTAAAGAGTCCTGAACAACAATGAAAGATGAAAATGAAAGATTGGTGGAATAAAAATCAGTAAGCTTCAGCATGCAGATGAAACAACACCCCACCTCATGAAACAACACCCCACCCCACCAGTCCCAAAAGTACTGGATGTAGCAGAGAGCACAGCTCCACAACTCAATGTTGGGGGGTTTTATACCCCTTTAGCCCACACCTGGCATTAGACATGGTGCCAGTAGGTTGATGTTTAGTCCTATTCTATTGGCAGTACTTCTCTACAGGACTAGACAAGCTGTGTATACATTTGTTTATCAAAAAGTGAAGGTAAACACTAGAGGGCATGTTCAAGTAGGTCCTCTTTCAAAAGGAATGAAAGGAGCTAAACGGTTCAAAATTACTTTTATGCATGACATTTGATTAATTTTAGAACGTATAACAGAATATAGTCTGTGAAAACTATTCAGTATTGTAAAAAAGCGTTTTTGTGCTAGCATTTCGGCTACTGACTGCTGATTGGTTAGCGAGTAGCTCCTGAGTGCTGATTGGTTAGAGAGCGGCTGTGCTCATTGGCTGACACAAGGTGCAGTTTTTAAGTCCTAAAACTGGAGTTAAAATTTGTGTAGAAATATACAAGCAGTTCTAAATTGTTTTATGTGGCTCTGTTTTGTGAAGAAAAGTGCATTAATGTGTATTACAAAATTAATTATTTCGAAATTACTATTTTACACTATAGCCCATAGATTTTAGTCTTCCTCAGGAGCGCCCTCTAGTGTCTGACCAGCGGGTAGATGTTATCGTGTGTCGGTCCGGTTCTGCTTAATACAGAGCTTCTCTGCTTCGTGCTGCAGGCTTCAGGTTGGACTGTAGCCTCGGTCAGTGCTCAGAGGAATGAAATACACGTTTATTTCTTAAACTGGACTGGGAAGTCATGTAGTTAACCCAGACAGCTCCTCAGGTTAGCTATAGCTAACAGGCTGACTTAGCTTGCTAGCTTTGAAGGCAGACAAGCTACCACAGGTCTCTGTCCAGTAACATATTTATGTGTTTTGGCTACTTCAGTTACTTTATAACATTTATTTTACAAATGAAATACAAGTAGTTGTCTCCACTAACACGTTTAAATCCAAATGTTTGTATTTGAGCAGCTTTAGGTCAATGTGTTTGTGTTTTTAGTTTGTAAAGTGTTTTGAACGTAGTGTATAAAAGGTGATATGCTGATAAATTGACTTAACATAACTGCTTAAAGGGGTCACCTGGAAGACCACTGTCCTGGTGACCTTATTTAGGCATTTAGTGTATTTATATGCACAAACAAATGTACATAAACACCACAAAATCATCATTTTTTTACATTTGTTATTGGCTGTTGATGAGGTAGCTTCTCTGTTGTAAAGTTAGTGGAAATTTACTATAGTTGTTACCATTCAGAGTATTGATGTAGACCAGTGAATAAACTTTCTTTTTTTTAACCAGATCTACTTCAGAGGTGTCCTGTTATCTAGAATTAATACAAATCTGCCAGCCAGTTAGGGAAGCTGTGGGATTGAGGTTAAAGGAACCAACCTGGTGACCCAAAGATGGCCGATTTGACCTTATGAGCGGACTGAAGGCACCTAACCCCCAACTGCTCCCAGGGTGCTGTGGATAAGGCTGCAAACAATTTTGAGCAAGTATGCTTACAGTCCATTTGTGTGTGTGTGTGTGTGTGTTTCACTGCAGGCAGGGGTCAAATTCCTCTTGTTCAATGTGTCACTTTCAATCCAAAGAGTATTTCATGCCTTTTGAGCCGTAACCCATGTATTGTGATATTGTATTGCAAGGTGTTCCCAAACTTGTGAAGAGCAAGAGGCCTCTTATGCACATACTTATACACTCCAACATCATAAAAGGGGTCTGTAAATGCCTGAGAGTTCCTCAGTTCCTTTATTGTTAGTCTGCAGTGAACTTTGTCACTCTCACGATGGTGCGGAAGTGAAAAGCTCAGTTGTGACCTCTCCACGCGTATATTCTCCATCACCCTCATCTGCGACCTGTGGTTTACATTATTTCTATACATCTCTCAGACTCTGAGCTTTGCATGCGATCCTGCACTGTTCACTTCATAACTCACATCATGTAACCTCACGGGCTCCAACAGTTACACAGTTTCAGTGTAATGGCAGCTCAAATGACAAACAATACTGTGCTGGAATGGAGCAGAGAGATCTATCTTACTCTATTTATGAGCTCTGCCAAGCCAGATTCCTGAATTTATAGTCCTGAAGGACGGAGCCAGATCTGCTGGCTGATGTAAGGCAACATAATAATGCACTAACATTCAATTATTCACCATCACTTCTGAAATCACTGATGGCATATTTAGTCCAGTTATTCTATAAAAATTCAGTTTTTGATTATTAGAAATGAATTTTTTTCAAAATCAGTTCCTAAACTCGTAAAACTGCAGTTTTTTTTAGTTTGTATGACTGAATCTTAGTGTTTCTATACTGCAACTGCATTAATGTTAATGACCTCATCAAATGATAAGAAAACATCTTTATGATCTGTAATATAATAACATATGCTTACAATTTACTGCTGAACACCAAAAATGTAGCAGCTTTTAGACTTTTAATCCCTGAAATCATTTAGCAGAAAGTGCTCAATTCTATTTGTTTGGGACTCAAACATCAGTAAAAATCACTTATTGTAGCTGAAGATAGTTTATCTGAAGCCAAATCTTTTGTTAGCAGCTCAAAATAGTCAGAAATGTTAAAGTTGAGTAGAAAGAAGAGTTTCAGGTTTTATGACTACTTTTAATGTGGATCCTAGAAAAGAAGAAAAGCTCTCAAAAGATGCAAAAGATGCTGGAGCTAGAGGTTATGTGAAAGTTTGGGTACTGTGTCAACAAGTATGATTAGTGTCACAAAACAAAACATGTCTACAAAATTACATTTAATAAATAAATGTAAAACAATTAAAAATACATTACAGGAGAAGCAAAAACTCTTCACTTTTAATGGTTAAAGTTGATGGAAAAGGTTTTATTTTAAGTCATTTCTGGTGGTTTATTGATGAAAGTCCAGCTGATGTTTTCAAAAAAGTGAAAAATGGAGATACAAGGTTTTGTTTTCTGACTATATTCAAGTAAAAATTATTTTTAAAGTAATGTTTTTTTTTTTTTTTGGGGGGGGGGGG
>BRDA01028545.1:11308-31202 GCA_036984385.1 Crenuchus spilurus | reverse complement strand
CCCCCCCCCCCCCCCCCCCCCCAAAACCTCTTCTCTTCACCTTCACTACAGCAGCAGGGGGGTGATCAGTCACAAATGAAGTCAGAGAGAAAACTAATGAAAGTAATTAACTAACGGCCCGATCCAGCACCTACACTGACTCTCATTCAGGTCCAGCACCTTTTAGCACCACAGGAAGGGTCTTATCTGCCTTTTAGGATTTAAATGAGCTCCCCTCAGGTTACTGACTTTATTTGGTTAAATATTAGAGAGCTCAGACCTCACCTTTGTCTCTCAGTCAGAAATGAGAACATACACAACATGATCACATCTGAAACGTCACGAATGCTGCCTCCTCAGTCAGGACTCTGAGGCAGGAAGGCGCGTAGGCATGTTGTTAAAGGAAGTATACCTGCATGCCCTACGTATCCCATAATCCTGTGCAGCTTGGCAATGGCAAAATGAAATAAATCTTATGTCAGTGATGATGAACACTAGAGCATCTAAAAAATATAAGTTTTTTTTACATAATTAAATTTTTTCTTAATTAAATCTGATATTTTAAATGAATTACAAATAAAGTAATATTTTTGTTTTAATGTTGACCAGTATGACTTGTACTGTAGCTCCTGAATCAGAAATCTCACTTTATTAGAATAATTTATTTAGTAACATTAGATTTAAACTCTTTAAAAAGGCCTGAAAGGTCACTTCACATGTAACGAGTATGAAATATGACATTCAAATTTAATTTAAATTAAATTATGACGAACTTTTTCGCAATATTCTAATTTTTGGAGACACAGTAGTGTATCTGTATTAATAATCTAATCGTATGCCTTACATGTCATGTTGTCTTCATTTTAAAAGTGAAAATATCTTCTACAGAGAACAAATGTTTTAACAAAACTAATAATGCACTTAATATTTTATGTCCACAAACAAATTGGTTTGTTTTCTGCAGAGAAAGTCTCTAAGCTGGTGTCCTGGATGTGGATTAAGCTTAGTCTTATATCATCTTTTCAGTAAAAATCTCCATGTAGTGTAGTCCAGGTCTAGACTTAATCCCTGCATGTTTACTAATGTCGTGCTTAATCAGAACCACTCACATGATTGTTAAACCCGTTCTCTCACTAGTCTGGCCAGCTTAGACTGTGGCTGAGTTAACTTAAAGGAGCAGAAGAACATTATTCAGCCCTCACTTAAAAAAATGGGAGGAGGGAAGTGGAGGGTGAGGGGGGGCGGGGTGAGAAAGAGAGGGCGGGGACTTTTTTGTTGGCTCTTTCATTTATTGGCTCATGGGGTGCTCTGACTGACACACAGAGAGCCAAAAGGTGCAGACAGTTTTCTATTGGCTCTCACTCTCCTGCTGTCTCCTGCTGAGGTGCATTTGAAGGCGACTCTGGCAGCCAGCACAACTCTTCACTGGGCTTTGGCAGAGGTGGAGCTCTGGCACATTTAAACCCTCAACTTCTGACTTTTTCTGCTTGTTCTTGTCTACTAGCACCCTGAAGTAGGATCCGACCAAGCTTTGCCTTTCTTTGGGGGTCTTTTTATGTCTGGTCCTCTAGGGGTGTTTGCATTTTGACCCCCTCTCTGCCCCATTCGCCATGAAGCCGCTCGTGCCCGTGTGCTTCTGGGAGGCTCTCGCAATGGCAGCACTGCTGCTGTCCACGGCGTCTCTGGGCCAGTCCTCGGAGGAAGAGTACCTCACCTGGAAGCCGGAGTTTTTCATCAACGGCCGCATCTACGACAAGCCGCCGCAGTGCATGGAGATCCCGATGGACATGCGGCTGTGCTACGACGTGGGCTACAGCCACATGCTGCTGCCCAACCTGCTGGAGCACGAATCCATGAACGAGGCCAAGCAGCAGGCAAGCAGCTGGGTCCCTCTGCTGCACAAGAACTGCCACCCCAACACCCAGGTGTTCTTGTGCTCCCTCTTTGCGCCCGTCTGCCTGGACCGCCCCCTCTACCCCTGCCGCTGGCTGTGCGAGGACGTGCGCGACGCCTGCGCGCCCATCATGGAGGCCTTCGGGTTCCCCTGGCCCGAGATGCTGACCTGCAACAAGTTCCCGGAGGGCGAGGTTTGCATCCACGCACCCAACAGCACCGAAGCCTCCAAGACAGTTGGTGAGTCCAGCAACTGCAGTCACCTCCGATTTAACGAGACGAGTGGTGTGTGGACATTCTCACAGTCCACCGAATGTTTTTGGAAGTTTGTGAGCCTGCAGATCTGTTCACAGTCCAGGAACACTTTGCAGGGAGGTCAGTGAGGTTTTGGAGAGTGCATCGGGGCATAATGAAAATCATCTGGTGCTTAGACAGTGTTTAAAACGAGTAAACGCAGCCTCAGAAGAACAACACGTGACAGATTACACTGTCATTACTTAACACAAACTCAGAAGCTGCATAATTAAGCACATCCTTCCATAGGAATTAAAATGGTGTTGCTAATCAAATGATTAACTGACCAACAGTGGGCCAAAATTCCTCTGGAATGATGGAAGAGACTGATAGTCATAAAGAAAGGGCTTAGGTTATAGGTTCATGGAGTTTCTGTATTCTGGCTTTGTTTTTGTTAAATCAACAGTGACACGGTGTTCATCTGAGGTTGTATCTACTTTTAAGAACTTGTAAGAACCAGATGTTTTTTTTTATGTCCTGATATGTAGAATTGAAAGAGGGCGTACTTTCTTTTTCACACCGAGTGAATTTAGCTTTCTCTTCATACGAAAAAATTTTTAAACACACATTTACTCTTAACACGGAAATATTTCATATGTGCTCTTCAGTTAAGTAACGTAAATCAGCCGTTTATGAATATTTCTGATATTTAGCTTCCTGTTCATCAGAGTATCGTCCTGATTGTGAAGAGCAGGTTTTGTCTAAATGATGTGACTGTTTTTATTTTGAAATTGTGGCTAAAAGCTCGTTTTGAAGCTCTTTTTGTCTTAGAAGTGGTTTAAACAGATTTGCATTTTCCTTCAGGAGACTTCTACTGTACACCGATGAAGAAAAGTTCACTTATTAAATTTTTTTTTTACAACTTTCTTATAAACTCTCCTGAGGAACATCGCTCAGAACGGTTTCCATTTGAACAAGCTTTACAGAGCATTAGGACGGCTTTGAGTTTGCTTTTGAGCCCTCAATTTAGCCTGTTAGGGTCTCTTTTGAACCTTAAGACTAACACTGACATTACATTTTGCCCCTAAATGCCCTGTAAGGGCATGTTAATTGTGCATACTGTATACATTTAGGGTGACTTTGCTCACATCACCTTCCCACACCTTTTGCTTGGTGCAAGAATCGACACTTGGACTTTTTCTTCAGAGGTGGCGTGACGTTATTTCAGCAGCCAGCATCTGTTTGCAGCTCAAGAGAAACCAGCCTTTTGTTGCCTAAAAGCTGTGTTGTTCCAACTAAAACTGTAGTCACAGTACTGAGATAAACCCTAGTGACGGTGGTGAAAAATTAACCTGTACACTGACTGTGAAAAGACAAGTTTTGTGCCGTTACTCTCAGAAGTCCTTTAAGTATATTTACCTCCAGCTCAGTTTCATGTTCCTCACAGCAGGTTTTGTCTAAATAATTTGTCGAAGCTTATTTTGCTAAACTGTAGTTAACGGCACTAATTGAAACTCTTTTGCTTCAAAGGTGGGTCTAAAAGTTTGAGTGCCGGGACACTTCACTTATGACTCGAGTCAAATTTATTTATAAAGCACTTTTTACAACTGATGTCACAAAGCAGCTTTACAGGGTTAATAATAACAAACACCAAATCCCCAGTGAGCAAGCTAACGGTGACGGTGACAAGGGAAAATCTGTATTTTCTATTATTCTCTATTATTAAATATCATTTTTAACATATTACCTGATAAAAGTAGCCTGGTGGTAGTTTTTGGGAGCATTTTGAAAATGTTCGGTGCCTCATGTTTATGAGCCGGGTACGACCACAAGACGCAGACAGATTAATATCTAAGCGCTTGTTTAACAGCTGGTAGCAATTGATTGCGCAGCATTCGCTGAGGTCCAGCACAGCGCTGGGACGTTGTCCAAAAACGAAACCATTATATATCTATTCATTTTCCCCTGTTTCTCAGCAGCAGCACCTCACCGCTTTGACAAAGCCTTGCTCTGCCCTGGAGCAGAAGAGACCTGAGATGGAAAGAAAAGACGCTTGAAAAGATAGCAGCCTGCCATGTTTAGAGGAGCTGTTTTTGGAGGGTGGGGGGTAACTGCAGTGGTCCTGGGACAGGCCTCCCTGCTGGGCCACCGGGACACCTCTATTAGCATCGCTTTTCATAAGCTAATGCAGGAGAACGGGGGTAGAGAACAGAATAGCTGCTTCTTATTCACATTGTGGAAACTAAAGGGGGAAAAAATCTTACGTTTCAATCCTAAATTCTGCATCTGTCTTTCTGGACATTTCTCAATTTGTCAAGCTCTGACTCTCAGTTGAGTCAAGTTCTCCAAATGTTGGAAATCTAAACAGGACAGAACAATATAATTGTATTTTATCCTGTGCGGGAAAGTCTCAGGCGTCCTGACAGCATCCCAGACAAGGGAAAGTACAACTGGATGATGTTAACATCTCATAAATTATGGGACTTTCCATGCAATCGTCAGTGTAAATAACTACAGCAGAAAAAACAAATGGGCAGAAGTGAATTCTAACTCGCACACCAAGGTAGCAAGTCCTAAATCTAATTGGCCAATTTATGTTTTTATCTTTTTAAAGTAAAATTCTCACTCTTTTGTTCTCAACAATAGGATTATCTTTTAATACAGTGAGAACATTTTACTTAAAACAGGTCAAATATGTCAATATTGTAAATATAAATAGTAAACTGTCATAAAACGTTAACGATGCAAAAATATTAATAAGTTCACTTGCTAAGGTTTGCATGTAAATCCAGTCATCGAACTATTCCTGTTTTGTTGCTTTGCTTTCTTTAAATTATCACTGAAATACAGATTTGGTAGAAGTGGCTTCCCTTGTGGACGGTGATGGTACTAAAAAAAGTAGTTTAATGTGATTTTATTTTCTATTTCCTAAATAACAAGCAACATTACAGCACATAGGAATTTCAGCAAACATCATTTGAGATGTTCGAGATGTTATTGTGTCATTTTGCTTGTGCTTTCACCTTAAATGCAAATTTCAACCAGGGTGTGTGCAGTAGAGATGAGGCAGCAACCACTTAAACTCCGCCCCTTTTGTTGGGGTGACGCCCCTTTTGCCGGGAGTGCGCAGACAGTGTTGCTGTGCTACATTATTCAGATTTCAGCCACATACCAAAAAAACCTGCCAATAACTTCCCCGAATGTCACTTCTCTTCAACAACTTCAAAGTGATTAAATCTTCTTAACAGAGTAACAGAATGTAAAACTAGCCCAGCTTTCAATCACCTCATCACCACACCGCTTTAAATATCCCAAAATAACTTCTATAAAGTTTGTGAAATTAACACAACACGGCTGACAAAAGTTTGAAAATACTTTCAAAGTTTGCTGTCCCTCCCATTCAATGTAACGGTTGTGGGCGGAGTTTAAAACTACTGCAACCAGCCACTAGAGGGAGATATTTCGGTCTCACTTCTGTACTCATGTCCCTGTGTCTATTTCTATACTGTCTATGTATTGACCGCGAAAGCCAAGCATAAACCAAAAAAGGAAATACAACAGTGAACATGTAGTACTGTTTATCTCAATAGGCCACCAAAACAAAACATTTAAAATCTACACGAATACAGCACAGTAATCAATGTACACTGTCAACATTCACACAACACAATAAACTCTCCCCAGTTAAGAGTCATTTTAGGGCCACACAGCATTCCAGACTTCACCTGATGTCTCAGGTACACAGGCCCAAGAGTTTTTTAAAGCCAAAAGTGAAATTTACAGTTTCTCTGAAATGTAGTCAGTCTTTACTTTTACACTGGAGCTAAAACACTAATGTGACTCACAAATAACGGAAACTTACTTACTAAGTGTATGCCTCATCAAACACATGTTTCGGACTCATCTCCTACTGTTATCTATAAAAAATCAATGACAATGTAGGTAAACAGTAGCAGCCCACTGATTTTATAGAATACTCTTATAGGTTTGAGTTTTTGGCTAAACCTCTATATTTAATTTCCCTCACTGACGTCTACTTGATACTTTGTGTAGAATCAAAAGTGGACATAATATATTTGTACACATACATTTTCTAACCAAACTTTATTCCTTCAGCCATCATAATACGATGCAACTTTCAAGCAATTTTGGTTCATCACATAAAGCATCTCTAACTCAAGCTTCACTGTTTTTGTTACTTTACCTTTAAGACTGATTTATGTAAATTACCTTCTACTCATTGGCTGTTTTCCAAAGCATTTAGCAAGGCTAAACTACTATAGGTCGTGGATTTTTTTGAGACAACAAATTTGGAAATTAATTAAAGTCAGATTTAGTAAACACTGAACAGTGTATGTGTGTTCTTGATTTTCATTAAATATAATGTTCAGTTCAGGTGAACTATTGAGATTTGAGTGTCTCAGTACAACATTTTAGTAATTTTAGTTTTAATTAAAATGGTTTACATGTAACGATTGGCGGTTCATTTTGCCTTGAGTTTAAACCCTCGACCACTAGATGGCAGTAATCTCTCTTCAGCCATTACACTCTTCCATTCCAGTGGAAAGAAGTAGTGTATAAGGACATATCGCTGTTTTCTTAAAAATTAGGTTTTAAAATATCACAATTTTACCTTGTTCACATTATCATAATACAGTACCAGTCTAAAGTTTGGACACACCTTCTGGACCTTCAGTGGTTTTTAATTATTTAAAAATGTTCTGCATTGTAGATTAATACTAAAGTCATCCAAACTATGAGTAAACACATCTGTAATTACTTAGTAAACAAACAAGTAAACAAACCAGAATATGTTTATATTTGACATTCTTCACAGTAGCACCTCTTACTTAGATGCAGCTTTCTTGGCATTTTCTCAGTCAGCTTTATGAGGTAGTCACCTGGAATGGCTTTCAGTTAACAGCTGTGTCTTGTCAAGAGTTCATGACTTGCATTTATTGCCTCTTAATGTGTTTGAGACATCAGTTGTGTGTCTGCTTTGAAGTAAAATCTAAAACATGTTTTGGTTTGTTTATCACTTTTAAGTTTACTACATGATTCCTTATGTGTTCACTCAGAGTCTGGATGACGTCAGTATTAATTTACAATGTAGGAAAAATAAATAAAAACAATGAACAAGTGGTTCTGTATATGGTTATCATGACCTGTATCATATCACCAAGATCTTAGCACGCAGCACTGTCCACATTATTGAGAACCAAATGACTTTCACCAGGTTTCATCAGCATGTGACCACATTTCTCTTCGTTTCCTAATAAAACGCTTTCATACAGAATAAAACAGTTGGCAGAGATGGATTATAGCACCTCTGCGAGGTCGTGTGGAAAGAGAGGGAACAGACCATTTGTTCACCATTTTTTTTTTTTTTTATGGTGGCATTGAAATGAGGCCTGCAGGGCAACTCAGGAGAAGCTTCTGCCAAGACTCGATACGCAGCAGCACGGACCAACAAAGGCCATTTCTTTCAATGTTGTTGGTGTGTTTGAAGGCCCGAGAGGTTTTAAAGAGATTCTCGCTTAATATGTTAGCCTTCTGTCTCACAAATCAAGAAGGTCGCACGGAGGTCTAAAGGAGGACCGGTCTGAAGAGGGTGATCATCTCTGTAAAATAACGAGAAGTCGGTTAAAAAATGTAAAGCACCTGCTTTTAAAAACTCTTTTCATCTCTGTGCCACTTTCACAAGGGTCTGCCAAATGACCACCACTGATAAGACAACGGGCCACAAAGTGAGAACGTAGAGAAGTCTTTTCCTGAACTCTTTAATACTGTTTACAGTCTGCTCAGAGTCGGGTTTCTCAAATACATCTTCAACCGTGAGTACACTTTAAAATGATGTGAAGATGCTGAATTTACCTTGGTGGAACGTGTCAGTAAATCCTCTAATTTAAACTTTACAAAACTTTTTACATTTACATTTTTACACTAGATTTTATGAATAATATATAAAAATGTTAAATATATTTTCTATATATTTTCAGATGTACACATTTTTCCTCTTAACGTAGGCCTTGGTGGTTGAGTCCCCATCTGGGTAGAGTCCATGTCCTCCCTTTGTCTGCCTGGTTTTCCTCTCACAGTCCAAAAACATGGAGGTCAGGTGAATTGGTTAATAGATTAATTGGATGTAGCAGTGAGTAACCTGATATGACATTAAACAGAAAATGTCAGCAACCACAACATACTGTATTTACAGAGCAAGAGAACATGAACACTCATTGTTTACTGGTGGGGAAGCTTGTATTTTTGGACAGTTCTTGCAAGTATCTGACATTGTTCATTGACCATTATAAAACAGATAGTCCCCGTCCTAAAATCTGATTGGCTGAGCCGCTGTAAAATCTATGATGTACCATGACTTTGACAACATCTAAATGATGTATTAATGCTCTACGAGTTTAACAACTTTAAACTAGTTTGCAGCACAATGTTAATGTAAAGTTTTTAGGTCAGTTTTGATTGACTGGGAGGGTTAACAGTAGACGAGATGGACAGAACTGAAGAGAATGAAAAAAGAAGACAAGCTGAAGTTAATGACAGTGTTATGAGGAAATGAAGAAGGCAGTGAAACTTGGTTTCTGAAAAAAAGCTGAATCATATGGTTTCAGCAGCTGTGTTGGCGGGACTTATATCGGATGCTGTAGATTGATATTCGCCCTCGTGTTGCCTGGCAACAGTGTTGACTGTTTGTGGACTATATCGACTGGCTGAAGAATAGTTCATTGTGAATGATTAAAAGAGTAAATTCATTTATTAGTTGAACATTGGTGTTTTATCACATTTTATGTTGACAAGCATTTTATAAAAGACTGGTATCCTGTCTGCTGTTACCAGCCACATCATATCTCTACTACAAGCTGTCGTTTTAAGACAAAAACTAGTAACAGAGTAGATTTCATATAAAAAATCTCTTGACTGACTGCACTTAGAAACTGTGTTCATTTGCTAATGTTAATGCTTTTTATTATTATTATTATTATTATTATTATTATTATTAAGTCAACTCAATTCTGACTCCTGCTGACCATCATTTACCCAGAGCATCCAGTCTTCTGTTCTTTTTTGTCTTCAGGCTTCTCGATCATGATTCCTCTGATTGTATACATCCATCTTGTTGCTGGTCCTCTTCCTCTTCTACCTTCAACTCTTCCAGCAGAACCGTGAACTGGTTCTTCTCATGTGTCCACAATAAGAGATCTTCAGTTTGTTTATCTGGACTTGTAATAAATCCGAGCTTAGATTTGGTCCATTGATCTGTCCAAGGTTGTCTCAAAGGTCTCCAACACCAATATTCTTCCTGTCCTGTTCTAATATTATAGAGCTAAAGAACCACAGTTCTAGTATTTGTGGAGACAGTATTACTTGGAAGATCTTCTGCAGGTCCTTCATCCTGAACTGTTGAGCTCCAGTTCAGACTTTTTGTGCTGCTCATAGGAGCTCAGCTACAGTCTTTGGCAGAGTTAATGAAGAACGGTGGCTGTAATCTCGTATAACAACAGGTACTCAGCGAGGTCTTGCACACGGAGTTTAAGACCTGTTTCCATGACTACAGGGGGCCTCCTTTGGCATAATGCCTTATAACGCTCTCTGCCCGGCCTGAGGTCTTCAGGGTCTTGTCCTGAACCTGCTGCTCCTTTCACAGTAAGCTGGGTAACAGTTGTTGACATACATGTGTAAATGATGCAGTTTTGGGGTTTGTTTACCACTCATTACCATCACAGTGAGAGAGAAGGTTCAGGGGGGATTAACATTCTGAAATGGGAGACAGTTGGGCACAAATACTCAGCCTCGTCAGTCCTCATCGGTCCAGTTGTGCCAGTGAGGTCAGTGGTAATACAGCAAGTTTAGCCACACCTAACTAAAACTTAAAGCTTAAGTGCATGAAAGCTGAAACCTCTCCTCATATCAGTCCAGTATTTTTTGTACCAGAACCGGGTTTGCTTAACCATTACTTCACTGTGTTGAATCAAGTGTGGAACATGATGGAGAACATCCGGAAACAAACTTAGTTGCTCAAAACCAGCTCAAAGCTATTTGTATTAATTCTAATTATGTACTAGTTCATCTGCGAAGACTAGAATATCATAAAGTTCATTTGTCTTTATAACTTTATTAAAAAAGGTCATATAAACCTGCCAGATTTTTCATTTGACAAAATTCAAGCCACGTTTTAGATAAACTCCAAATGAAATATTCTAATAATGTGAGATTTTGGATTTCTGATGTTAATTAGCTATAAGTCACACTGATTAACACTAAAACTTTAAATGTACATGTAATGAATAAAATAGGACAGTTTTTCACTCATGATATTTTAAATGTTTTACAACCACAAACATATTTATTGCAGAGATAAAAGGTTGGAAATTGTACATATTTACACTCTATGCACTAAATTTAGTGTACGTTGGTTATAAATCTTATTAAATAGGGGTGTAACGTGCTTGTGGAGGCACTTAAACTAGCTAAACTTGTACTGCAGCTGTCATCACTTCATTGTGATTGGACCAAAATAAAATAGTCACATGCCAGACGATAGCGTTTAAGATGATAATTTAAGTGTTTAATACTTATAAATCTTTAAATAGAATAACTTGATGATTAACGTGTAATCACGTTAAATAGGAAATGAAATGTTATTTGTTGACGCATTAGCAGCAGTAGGTTGTAGTTGGGGGGGGGTGAAGGGATCGGTGGTTTTGGTTCTGTCTTCTGGAACAGAAGCATCATCCTAACTACTGTTCATGACTGTGAGTGAAGTAGAGTAATTGGTGTTGTGGTTAATGTGAGTCAATCAAGTTGTGTTGGTAGGCAGAGTCTAAACAGCTCATTTCTGATTAGGCTAATCCCACATGTCTACTTTTGTAAATAAACAGTCATATCAGAGTATTATACCCGCTCCTCGTTTGTAAGGAACTGATGTGACATGACGGTTGACTGTATGTATAAATTAGTGAGCACAACAGTCAGTTGTAGCAGAGTGTAAAACCATCATCTTGGACAAAAGACGTATTCTGACAGATGTTCATGATAAAAGGGTACCATGTGAAGCATGGTGGAGGTACCTTCTCAGAAACCACTAACTTTGGGAGGAGATGCTGTAGTGAAAGTGTACAGAGAATGGACTTCTGGTACACTTAGCCTCCAAATGGCATTACAGTGGTGCCCCATTGATGCCAGAAGAGACCAGCAACTCCAGTGAGTGGTACAGTGGCACAGTTAAGCTCTATAATTAACAGATAGGGTAGGTGTTTCCAAACATTTGAATTTCGGAGACTGAAGTAGAAAACTCACGCTGTGACTGAGTTCCTGTTTTGTGAATTGACCGAGTTTGACAGATGACTTATTGGCAAAGTTTCCCTCCCTGCTGTTTACACTCGTACACAAACTTCCCAGAGAACACAGGGGAGTAAATCGGGGCCTGACTGCTTAAGGAAACATGTTTAATTCTAAAAACATTCAGCTTTGGTTGTGAGAATGTTATTCTCTGAATGTTGCTAGCACACAAGTTCATGTAGCGTTGTATATAATCGCAAATAAAATGCTGTGATAACATTGAAAGCCATTTACTCTTATATTATTAGTTTTAACATTGGTAGAATGTTCTTTTACTTTGAGAAATGACCTTTGTTAGCAAACCTTTATGATGGGTGTTGATTTATGTGTTTATTTCAGGTCTGATATGATACAGATTACTTTTAATCAAGGGTAGCGATTACTGATACTTGGGTGCAATATTAATTTACCATAAATGTGATGTGTAATGTGTACAAAGATGCAGGTCTTACTGACAGCTTTACATTAAATGGTTTAATGCCGGGGCCTGAGAGAACAAAAATTGGCTGTGCCCCCTCTCCCCAGCACTGCTAAGTAATGGTGTCTGGCCAGGCGATCCACCAGAACAGAGGATGCTGCGCTTTCCTCCGAGTGCGTTGGCTACCTCGTGGTGATGTATTGGCAGTAGTTGGAAAAGAGGCGGAGCTTGACTTCACTTGCATCAGAGGAGGCCTGTGTTAGTCTGCACCCTCCTAGAGTCAGAGAAATTAGAAGTGATGGGGAGAGGCAACGAATTACAGAAATAAAGAGTTTTGAGCACTTTAGACAGTGAAAAGCATGTTTGATTGGATTTATTCAAAATGTGATCAACATTTCTGCCAATCAGATTGTGTGGACAGGACACTGAGCTAGGCTAAAGAAGTGTTTTTATTATTATTATTATTATTATTGATTTTGCTTCTGATATGAGCATGGAAACGAGTTCAAGTGCAGATTCTGAACATGATAAATGATAAATATCACGTGTGATTATCATGAGGGCCGATAATCGGCCAACCTCTACATCCCTGGCACTGTTTCTGTGGGATGTTACACGGGTGAGATGTTGTTCTGCAGACTTATTGTCTCTGACATTGTGCTTTGCTTTGTGTTTCAGGTTCCTCTGCGGTCTGTCCTGCCTGCGACCATGACGTGGATGCGGATGCGATTTTGGAGCACATATGCGCCAGCGAGTTTGGTAAGGATATTAAAACCATTTCTCTATAACACACATTATCTCTGTCCCTCCGTCACACACACACACACTGTGGTGAAATAAGAGTCACTTTCAAAGCAACATAACATTGGCAAGAATGCAAGACCAAAACCACTCACACTTCAGGCCAAAGACTGCACATACTGTAAATTACTCAGCTGATTCCAAGTGTGGCGCCCCCTAGAGGCACTTTTAAGATGAGAAGATTACCAAACAAGTCAGCGTTTTTTTTTTGTAAATATAGTACGTTGGCCAAGAAAGGTGTGCTGTCTAGGACTGTGTATGGGGAGAGAGCGTGTCGATATGATGCATATCATGATACAGGCGTTATGATTCATGTTGTTGTTGATGGCAAAAAGCTTGACTGGGATTCGAACTCGCGACCAAGTAATTATTAAGTAATAGCATTTATTGGTTTGTGGTTTTTGAAGGTTGTTGGTGTTAAAAGACTAAACACGGTTAGAAGTAGCAGCCAAAACATTATTTTCCAACATGAAATGACGTCTGTCTGGAAAATCACTGAGATTTACAGACAGGACTTAATTTAACAGATAAACTCTGAGTTAGCAAAAAACTGTAATTCTGCCTGTAATTTTCTCAGGGGACAAGGAGAAAAACACAGACATGGTGCATCCAGACTTAAATAAATCACAAAAGACCTGCTGTGAAAGACGAAATTACCCCAAGACCTCAAGTTAATCCAATCTGAATAAGGCTTTAAAGGCACCCTGACTTTGCTTTTTGTATATAAAACCTCATAAACATCATAAGTGGGCCTCAGTAGTATGTAGTGTTTTGCAGATTAGATGTGGAGACACAGGAACATGGATGGTCTAATATAGATCCTACATTTTTAGAAATCCTAAGTTTAATTTTATAACAGAGCAAGACGATGGTCCTCGGTGCTTAGAATAACAGCTGCAGGTCCTTTTCAACCCTTGTAAATCCGTGTCATGGTTTGGATGACCCTTTTAGAGGCCACTACCCTGTAACTAATGAATTGAGGTAATTCACACGGGTCCTAAAGCCTTTATTTGGCTGTCACTCGCAGTCGTAAATTGGGATGTTTGTTTTCCTGTCTGGCTCAATGGCTGTGACAGCGGCGGAGCTGACCTCTTCTCAGGGGTCAGCCCCGTCCCTGCTGACTCAGTGAAAAGCTGACTCTCTTCATTATGTGTGTATGAGCTCTGTGTGAGAATAGATCATATCTGTCCATCGCATTCACAGTCCCACATCCTCCGTTATTTTTTATTACAACTTCTTTATGCTCTTTACATTGAGCATCGCATGGTGAACAGACCAGTAGAAATCATACACAGTAATCTGGAATGAAATCGTTTTACTTCAACAGGTCAGTCGTTATCTTCTATATGCATGGATTTAAACATCATTGCAAGAAAGACTCTTATTGCACTTTCATAAAAGCCCTGTAGTGTACTGCAGTAACTGCAAGCACAACAAAACACATGGTAAACAAAAATGGCTGGTGAATGGGCAGCTACCTTTGAGGTTTTCTGTAAAATTATTTTACAAAAAAGCATCTTTGCAAAATTTGTGCATCAAAAGGAGCGTCTGGCAATATCATTAATATTTATTTTTTTAGTAAACCTTAAGTTTTGATAAAATTAAGATGCCCCCAACAGCTGTATGGTGGCCTGGTGGTTAGGGATCTGGTCTTGCCATTGAAGTGCCCTTAAGCAAGGCACCTAACACTCAAATGCTCCCCGGGCGCCGTGCATAGGACTGCCCAGTGCTTTGGGCACATGTCATTTTGTAAAGGTTCGGGCACATTTTGCCATTTGTAGAGCTTCTCTAAACAAGTAAAATTCATAAAATAAAGTTTTAGGTGTGATGTGCTTGAGTGCTCTTTGCAGGACGTTCTTCAGACTTGAGAAGAACATCTTGAGAACATGAAGAATCTTATAATTGAGAGAATAATGTTCTCACAACCAAAACTCAGCATTTTAAGAACAAATGCAAGAACGTTTGCAAAACAGATATTTAGTTTGAAAACTTATGTTGCTCTTCACATATGTGTGTAAATGACTGGACAAAAATAAACGGTCCAAAATTACTTAGAAAAACATCTGGTTACATTGATTTCCATTAAAAGTAAGCTCTCCATGTTTCCTGTAAAGGTATCATTTTGGAGGGTCTGTTTTTGCACAGTACAGTACATTGCAGCCCGCACCCTTCCAGAATTTTTTTGTATCTTCTTGGACCTGATTTTGCATTTCAGTCCAGCTTTGTTGCTCTCTCCCTTACACTCCGTCTTTGTCCTTCCTCTGCCAGAGTTTTTCCAGCTAGCATGTGCGAGGGCTTAGACATCCAGACCTTCTGCATTAGCGCTCATTCCTGCCCCCCTCTTCCAGTTTCTTGGGAAAGCAAAAAAAAAGCTGTCTCACTCCTGAAAACAGTCAATCAATCACTCACTCTGGAGGCGCATTCCGTCCTGCTGTACCTGGTCCTGGTGCCACGCATGCGATGGCACATTAACGGCCTGTTTGTTTTGTCTTATCAGTAATTAAGATGGATGGTGTTTTGAGTTCTTGTCACAAATGCTTTTTTCACCGTCATATCGGAGTTAATCCAGGCAGTCGGAGTGATGCTTACTGACATTGGCTGTTAAACAAGCCCATAACGGCAGCCATTAGGACCCGGCACAGCGGGAGTTACCTCAACAAAAGGAGAGCGCCGCACCAGGCGCTTCCTGCTCTCTTCCCAAGAGGAAAACAAATGCTGGTTTTGGTTATCCTCTTACAGAAACCATAAAGCCTCATTCAGGCAGGGATTCCAATGGGCTAAGCCATCTTTTGGCGAGAGCCATTTTTTTCTTTCTCTGGACATCTTTGTGTAAGAGAGGTTCGCTGGCATCCCCCCCGACAATCCCCCTCAGTGACCTCTGGGTTGAGGCTATTGTCAGAGGCTGAAGGAAGAGAAAGTGAGACTGGAGTGTAGGGATAACACTCGTGATGAATTGTCCATATTGACCTGTCATCTGGCTTGAGTTATCTCTGAATCTGAGCAGCTTCCAGGGTGTGATATAGTGCTGAAATCTCTGACGAAAGAGCACTGCTGAGTGAAAAATATTAGGCTTCAAGCAGTCAGTACGTTTGTTAATAGTTGACTTATGTAGAGAAGAGGCAGTGTGCACATTTCACTGTGGATATTGACTGCTAGGGCTGTGTATCAGCAAGAAAAGGGCAACCCGATACAATTCAGCATATCGCAATATTGCGATACTGTAAGCAAAGTGATGTGTTGTGATTTTTAAATCTGTTTTTAGGAAATGCTACTTGTTTCACACTAACAAAAAGAGAGAGGAATAACGAGAAAATATAAAATAAAACATAAATAATGAGACATAAACTAAGACAATAAAGAACTAGAATAACTGAGAAGATCCTCCTCATCCTCTCTGGTTACCTTCAGGACGTGAAAACGCCTCCCTGACAGCAGCAGAGAGGAGAGTCCATAGTTGGGGTGGTTAGTGTCCATCAGTACTTTTTGGCCTTGGTCTAGCATACCTTGATATAAATGGTCTGCTGGTCAGGGACTATTGTAAACTATAACTAACTCATGTAAATCATTAAGCATTCATCCACAAAACATCAATTTGCCATGCGCAAGTGTATCAATATTTCCTTATACGCTTATTAGCTACCTACGGTAACCTGTTAGCTTCACTGTTTGCGCTAGGTTAACTAAGACCTTGAGGAAGAACAAAAGTGAGTGTTAGGAGCATTAAAAAGAATCATATTTACAGTTTTCTACATACATCGTGTGGTCAATTAGCCATAACATGTTTGATGGTCTATAAAGTGATGTATGATGATTTCCATCTTAAAGACTGGTCCATGTTCAGTTTTTAACCAGCCCTGCTGCTGTCTGAAGTGGTTTTATTAATTTTTAAAGCTCACAGTAAGGCAAACTGTGTCCTAAACCACACCACATTAGTCTGTGAGGCCTTCATTAACATCTGGATGATGTTTGAGAGAAGTTTTGATGTATTTTGACAAACGACTGAGCTCTTTTATTTTTTTTTTTTAGGTGACTATTGAGTTCTAGTGTTTGATAGCAAAGTTGTAGCTCCAGTTCCAAAATAAAGAAACTAAACATGAACTCCAAACACGTCTTGACTGATTGAGGACATCTGGGGTAAGTTAGGGAAGTAAGAGAATTCTGTAACTACTAGGTTAGGAGTTTAAACTGACATCCCTTTCTTTAAAGGAGAAAATATAGGTTAAAATAAATGCTCAGTGATGCAAATCCATTTTTGTTCAGAGTCTTCTGCACTGTTACAGTTTCACAAACATCTTAACGAGGACCTCAGCTGACCTCGTGGTTAAGCACAGTCATAACTTCTTACTGCCAGTACGAAAGGAGGAGATGACTAGCAGATATTTTGCATACCATGGCAGACGCCGAGATCCCAGCGGTCCTTCCAAAAGTGTTTGATCTGGACACGTTGACCAGACTCGCACACTGACCCTTTACATATAAACGGCACCAGTTCTCGAGTTTTATGGGAAGTACAGTTCAGCTCCAGACTCTGCTTTTATTGTGCCTCTTCTTAACACGACCTCACCGCCTCCCAACAGATCACTCGTCTTCTCTCACATTGGCTGGCCGCTCCTCCTGCAGTCGGTGATGCGTGTTGAGTCTTAGGGCAGTAAAAGTGGATGTTCCTCCTTGTGGAACCATGGTTTCTGCATGCTTTTGCTTACTGGAGATGGCTGTGTTTGGAAATGTTGTCATCCCTAACCTCCCCCTGCTGGGTTTATGGCAACGTTTGAAGCGTCTGCCAGTCTGCCTCTCGTCCAGTAATGGTAAAAGAGGGCAAAGTCGAGTAACAGGACCATGGGTCTATGTGCAGGCCTTTATAGGAATATAGGACTACAAGATCGTGGAGCATTGCTGTGAGGGTTTGATTGTGTTCAGTGATTAGAGCTTTAGTGAGGTCAGAATGTTGGATGATTTTTACCCCACCTCATGTCCAACTCCCTAAATCCCTAAATAAAAAAGTAGAACACTGCTCCACAGCTCAGTGCTGTGGTGCCTTATACCACTGTAGCCCACCTATTATTATTATTATTATTATTATTATTATTATTATTATTAGGCATGGTGTCAATAGGTTCATGTTCAGTGTTTCTATTTACACATCTTCACAATGTGTAAAGTCCGGCTGGCAGTTTTGTAGTGAAAAACATAAAAAAATGGAGATGGGTTAGACAGCGGTAGCATGTAAATGGGACTAATCTCAACTGTATTTTAACTAACATGAAGCTTTACCTTTATTTTAGAAACCATCCACTATGCTAGCTTAAAATTGTTTTAACAATGAAGGTAAACAACAAAGTAAACAGCAATGCTTAGGATCCTGAAAACACTGTCTGAAAACATCTGGAACTTGCAGTAGACTCCTCCAGACGTTCAGATGTTAGATAAAACTGCTATTAAAGACGATATCAGTTAATTTTTAGAAGCTGTTTGGCCACCAGATGAGGGAAAATACATGGTCCTGGAAGGTGGTACGTCTCCAGGAATAGCCAGGACTTTCTGTATCACTTTCCATCCTTCCATCATCACTGCTTTGTTTAGATTGTATACATGATCCTGACTGGATAATCCTGTTTTCACTATAGCAACTGGCAGTAAAGTGATGGAACACGTACTCGTTTTGATGTTTGGTATGGTTACGTATGCAGAAATTGGCCTTCTTGTATTAACAGCTATTTTGGAAAACAAAATTATTTAGTCATCACTACAGTATCTGTGGTAACCATGTGCCTGTGGAAACTTATACTGCTATCAGCGATTTAGGATGTTTAGCAAGGGAAGCAGATTACAGTGACAAGGTATTTAAAACAATGGGTTTTATATGTCAGATGGACTTCCTGACCGTGGACCAGTTTTTCCCTTTACAGTTCATATCACAGACCAGGTCATTCTGATCCTAGATCAGCACTCCTTGACTGACCTCCTTAAACAGACGAGTTTCTGAGCCTCCTTGTTTACTCTTTTAATGAGGTGCCAAGAGAACAGAGGTCACCGGTTGCTGAACAGAAAGTTGACTAGACAAATATTTACCGAAGCTGTCTTGGATGATGTACTTCTTAGCCGACGGAGATTCCGAAACTCATTTCTTTCTGCACGAGAAGCTCAAAGTCTGAAACCTGCTTCCGTGTTTTGGCCGAGATAAGAGCTCCGTGAAGTATAAATGTTTTCAAAGCTTATCACAAAGATTAATTAACGAGTGGAACAGTTAAGTCACAGTTTGGCCATCCAATACTGAAATACTGTAACTGTACTAGAACATCTCCACATTTCTGATTTGCATGAGCTGGAAGTCGTACTGATCAATAGGAAAACAAACAAAAGGTTTAAATATGTCACCTTACATGTAATGAAAATGAAATATTGGGAACCCATCCCACCCCAGCCCTGCCTTGTTCCTGTCATGTGCTTTCTGTTATCGTTTCTCATGTGCCATCTTGTCTCCATGTGTTTTGTTTACCTCGTCCACGCCATGCTATGTCCCCACCCCCTGTTACATCATGTCATCGTTCAGCCCTGCTGTCTCGTCCTAATTACATTCACTATAAAGTCTTCTTTCTGTGTTTACAATTACACCTCTCCATGGATGGTTTATCAGCTGACCTTTAAAACAAGGCTGCCTGGTCCTGGACATGAAGGAGGCTGCCCACCTTCATGATATTCAGATGATTCTAGCGGGTTTCAGTACCTGGATCAGGTTTAAGGTTGGATATCTCCAGTCACAGGATTGGACACTACTGCTCTATAACAATCAGTGTAAATAGCCACCAAAGGATCATCACAGGCTAGTTATTACTGCTGCAGCTAGTTATTACCTACCGGTCCTAGGCATGTGGGTGCTCTTAGCACAAATGCTTTATGTGCCCCCATCCTGCCTCCCTCCACCACTTAAGTTTTCTCCGTGCAAAGCCACCACCTCCCCAATTGATGTTTGCGGCACGGTGGCTTAGTGGTTAGCACGTTCACCTCTCAGCGTTGAGGTCTTGGGTTCGAGTCCGCATCTGAGCGGAGTTTCCATGTTCTCCCCGTGTCTGCGTGGGTTTCCTCCGGGGTCTCCGGTTTCCTCCCACAGTCCAAAAACATGGAGATCAGGTGAATTGGCCCATTAAAAAAAAAAATTCATCGGTTAAGTGGACTAGAGGTACAAAAACCTGACACCCTCCTTTGGCCTCTGGGGCC